>OY720449.1:7547200-7664700 GCA_963082715.1 Harpalus rubripes | reverse complement strand
ATGTTGCACGTCTATGTATACGAAATGCAATGAAGTTATCTGCAAGTAATATTATATCAGACATATGCCCTTGAATAGACTTCTTTCGTGAATAATAGTTTAAACAAATTTTTCGAAGATACGAGCATTATTAATATGTGCGTTTCCTAAATTTTGTTGATTTACATCTACATATGTGGTGGGTTACTCGTTACCTAACATGAGTTAATACACAATAAAACTTATAAAACATGATTTGAGTTTCCGCAAGGCATAATATGCAGGAGCAGGATATATAACGAGCTTCCTGCTCGGCGGTCTGTTTGAACATAACGTTATGCAATCTTACGTCATTTACATTATGGTTGAGTAATACACAAGCCATGCAAATATTGTTTTGTAACGAGAGGGTAAGGTTGTACGTTTATAAATACCTTTAATTAAATATTTTCGATAATGATTTAGTGTATAAGTAATCCGGGCTGGACTGGGAATATGTTTAGTACCGGGAAATCCGCATGGAGTCGGGCCAGGCCAGCCATTTGAACCGATTTTTCAAAATAATTTTAATCATAATATTTTGTTTAATAATTTATTACCTCCCGTTACCCTTGGCAAGGGAGGTATAGGGATCGTGCTAAAAATCGCATATCGATATTTTTGTAAATGACCATCTTTTAAGGCCCTTAGAATCCAATTTAAACATTTCACGATGATGTCTGTGCGTTTGTATGTATGAATCCTCCAGTCTATCTCAAATTTTATTATTTAGAAAATTTTGAAACCTTGTATTGCTATCTTATTCTCTAATATAAAATGAGCCATTAGATTTTGAAGCTCAAAATAGATTTTCTTCGAAAAATACCTTTAAATGTTATTTTTTCGCAATTTACATTATGAAAATTAAAGATAATTGAATTTTGTGTAGGTTTGCATTAATACTTTATATATATATATATATATATATATATATATATATATATATATATATATATATATATATATATATATATGGATAAAATTATAAAATAATATAAAATTTAAATCCCGGAGCCCACGATTAAAACAAAACTCCTTCTCTTAATTGTATGTAACTGTCAGCAACGTTTTGAAAAAAAAAAATAATAAACTGAACATTAGTTATATGGAAAAGAACTAAATATAGTTTCCAACATGAGTAAATATGGAAGTATCTACGTATTTAAATTAATAAAAATTAAATGGCGGGAGGTATTATCTTGGTCACATCAGATTTTTTCTTTCAAAACGTCTATGATTTGCTCATTATTGATATTCTTTCTGTTGATAACAATGTGACAATATAATTGTACTTTGAAAATAAATTTTAATATACTGACGTATGTAATAATAATATGCAACAAGAGTGTAAACAGAAGCTTTATGTCATGAGGTCAAGTATTTCGTGACGAAGTTTGCCGAGTCACGAAAACTTTGTCAATTTTTTTATTGATTAAATCAATAATTATATGAAAAGGTGTATCAGGTATGTTATTATTTATAATTTGATGAAAGTTATTTGGATCTAAATAAAATACATCCTTATATAAATGATCATTTCATATGTATGATGTCGGTAATACAAAAAATAAGTATGTATTGCGAATTTAACAATTGGTTGTCAAAAAGAAAAATAGCTATAAATATTGGCGCACATTCAAGAGTAGTAGGGAATTATTTCAAAATTAAGAATTTATGTTATTTTTGTATTGATCAATTTATTTTTTCAACTTTAAATTTTTATAAATTTAATTTTTAAGTTCGTCAGGCCACGAGCTGTCACGGGCCACCGGGAAACTCCCGGTATCCCGCCGGGCCAGTCCAGCCCTGTAAGTAATAGTATTGTAACGTGTGACCATCGCCGCTGCGCTGAAAAAGTGCCTAAGTAGCAGTCTGGCGACGTAAACAGACGAGTCGCAACATGTTTAACACGTTAAGGCGCCAAGGTAAATTTTAACATTTTCGTCACAGGTCCATTATCAGATCCGTATTATACCTTTCAAATTATGCCAATTTTTACTAATACGCTCCCTTAGCTGGTTTCTCCAATATTTATTAATGATGTGCTAAGATCAGAACGAAGCAGAGATGGTCTGTTTGTTTTAATTCTTTTAAAAACAGTTTGTGTTCATAAGACAGTCGATGAAATGGATTATTGTTAATTAAAAAAATATCTTCAGAATTATTCCTTATATTATTATCATTTAATTCGAAGTTCTAATCTTTTAAAGTTCGAGTCGAAGCCATTACACTTGTTTTGTTTTCAACTAAAATTCAAAATACAAAAACCCTACGTATGTAAACTATAAAAACTACGAGAAAAATAAAAGAATTAAATACTTACTGCCATACGTATCGAAGTCGCAAACAAGGGCCTATTATAATAAAAATTCTAGACAGGTTATGTTATGTTTATGTCGTTAATATTATTTAATCTGGCTTGCAACATGTACAGTAGATGTCGTGAACTTATTTACAAAATTTGTCAGCATGCCGCGTTTGATTGTATTCACGTACGGTCTGGTTTGGAAAGTAAAGTAACTATCTTTTATCCTCTCATTGCATTTTGTATTTGAAGCACTGCCTCGAACAGCGCTGTGTAGCGCACGTACGAATGAAAGCCGTATCAAAAACATTAGGCAATATTAAGCATTAAACTACTCATTTCGAGAAGCACTTCAAAGGGTGTAAATTAGGTAAACTGCATTACAGATTAGTTATGGTAGTGTTAAATTATTCTTTTGATATTTATAAAGACAAGGATCAATGGAATAAGTTGAAATTTAATTTACTTTTTACTTTACATTATTTACAGCTTTATTTCTTTTCTGGTGCGGCACTGCCTCACCTGCCTATCCTGACAAGCCGCCACTGATGTCGACGATAAGTTGTTTCTAAAATCGATCTTCGAGAAAATGAAATATTTCTTTTCTTTATAATATATCATTTTTCAATTAGATTTTGTAAATGTAAGTTTGTTGAGTTTCTTTTGACTATTTCGTTTACTTTGAATGTATTACTTAATTTCCCAAATAAGAGAATTTTATAGTACCACTTTATGGTATATCTATTTTATTATGAATGGAATGTCACAGTGTCTGCTTTGGCTCTATCGTAGAACTCAAAAAAAAGCATATTATCAGTGGACCAAAGCAGACACATAAACAGATACACATCATAAAATCATAACAACACGCGGTCAGGCCTGCCCACGTATAAAGGTATTTGCAGACGGGCCAGAACAGTCACTCAACCGTTGGAAATCCAGATTGAATGTCTCTGTTCCGCACCGGTGTATGTTTTGGCGCTTAACGTGTTAATTACTTTCGGTCGCCTGAACCTTTTGTGTTCGTTATTGTATTGGGGTCGAATATTCTAGAGCTATCTAGAAGGTAATGGCAGCTATATAAAAGGGACGCAGCTATACTGAGGCTGTGGAAGTTACATAGTTACATAATGAATGAGTTACATAGTCAGCAGGGCCGTATTATCCAATTTTTTATGAATGGAATGTCACAGTGTCTGCTTTGGCTCTATCGTAGAACTCAAAAAAAAGCATATTATCAGTGGACCAAAGCAGACACATAAACAGATACACATCATAAAATCATAACAACACGCGGTCAGGCCTGCCCACGTATAAAGGTATTTGCAGACGGGCCAGAACAGTCACTCAACCGTTGGAAATCCAGATTGAATGTCTCTGTTCCGCACCGGTGTATGTTTTGGCGCTTAACGTGTTAATTACTTTCGGTCGCCTGAACCTTTTGTGTTCGTTATTGTATTGGGGTCGAATATTCTAGAGCTATCTAGAAGGTAATGGCAGCTATATAAAAGGGACGCAGCTATACTGAGGCTGTGGAAGTTACATAGTTACATAATGAATGAGTTACATAGTCAGCAGGGCCGTATTATCCAATAGGCAAAACTAGGCGACTGCCTAGGGGCAGTGAGTATAAAGTCCTCCATATTCTTTCGGCCGCACAACCTCAAAATTGACAAAATTCTATCAGTCAAGTAATTCTGCTTAAATTAACAAAAGAAATAAGAATTTTTCGTTCAAACAGCAAATAGGTTCTTTTTACCTTCCGTCACCTTTAGGTAAGGAAGGTATTGTCTTTGGTCAAAAAATTCGGTGGTGAGTTTTTAATGAATAAGCACGTTTTAAGGTCCCTAGAATACGATTTTACTATTTTTACGATGATGTCTGTATGTGTGTGTGTGTGTGTGTGTGTGTGTGTGTGTGTGTGTGTGTGTGTGTGTGTGTGTGTGTGTGTGTGTGTGTGTGTGTGTGTGTGTGTGTGTGTGTGTGTGTGTGTGTGTGTGTGTGTGTGTGTGTGTGTGTGTGTGTGTGTGTGTGTGTGTGTGTGTGTGTGTGTGTATGTGTATGTATGTGTGTGTGTGTGTGTGTGTGTGTGTGTGTGTGTGTGTGTGTGTGTGTGTATGTAACAAAATTTTCGTCTGCGATAACTCTAATACTACAATTCCAAAAATTATAATTCTTTCGTATTCCTCTTCGTTGCATCCATATGAAGAGCTGATTAGATTTTGGTTATAATTGGTCAACCGGAAGTGCTCTCATTTGAAGATTTTATCAGTTTTTCTTGAAAAAACGATATTAAATATCATTTTTTCACATTTAATGTTATTATACATATTAAAGAACATTGTATTCTCTATTCGATTTGACAGCATTTAATACTTCATATTAAATGGATATAGAGTTATAAAATTATAAAGAAATTAAACTTCATAAATTAGCCAGCTATGCTAGAAACAGATACTATATTAAGAAAATTCTGATTGAAAGATGTCAGTGTCAAGTGCAATTGACATATTCGTAGTATATTTGTGTTAGGATCATTTTGCTCGAAATTATCTGTATGGAATTAGTATAAAATACATACAACTGTCGAAAGGTAATGTACATACAAGAAATTTAGAATCTTTTGCAAGGAACTTTCTGTATGGATTTTATAGAAAATATATACGCATTTACGAAAATTCTACCGGTAGATACCGCATCTACCGACTGTGTTCGAACGCATGAGTGGTAAAATGTTACCGTGTTCGAAAATTGTTCAATATCTACCAGATCCATCTACCGGATTCATGAAGAATCTAATCTCAAAAAAGGTAGTGATGCAAAGCGAAGCGCGCGCGGTAAAAGTGGAAATGTGTTCAAAGTAGGGCTCTGCTTAGTTTGTTAACTACGTCAAATTTCTAACCTGTTTTAAATTTTTAGATTTTTTCATAGGTTATGGATCTACCCTGTTTACCAGTTGGGTTCTTAAAATATCGATTCCGGTAGCTATAACCTGATAAAAAGCTGTTTACTGGTAACAGTTCGCCGGTAGAATTTTCGTAAATACGTCATATAACTGACGCAACTGACGGAAGGTAATGTGCTGGCCACATCAGATTTTTTCTTAATAAGTTAAAATATGGGGTCTCGTGGCCGCGTGCCTAAGTGTCAGGTCGCGAATATGGGGAACCGGGTTCGATCCCGACCGACGCCAAATATTTCCAATTTTAAATGGCACAAAATTGACCCCTGTGGCGCACTCTCCACGCCAGCAATGAGTGCCCGTGAGGTGACGCCTGGTAAGCGCCCGCACGGTGCAAATATTTCATCATTAGCGACATCTGTGTACAAAGCAGATTGGCACACCCAGCAATGGGTAATAAGCCGTAATGATATATTTATTTATTTTACTTAAAATATGGAGGTCTTCACTGAAGTGATTTTATTATTTAGTGCGATGACGGAACTTCATGGGCAAATATACCCGAGAAAAAAGCATAATAAAATGTAAAATCCACAACCTGTGGAAAAAAATTAGATTGCTGAAGATTAAGGCCATTGGGCCTTCGAAACTTCCAGAAATGTAGAGAAATAATATTAAAATATTCCCAAAAAGGTCAAAAGAAGTTTATCTCCTTTATTACGTTCAGTGACAATTAGAATAGACCTAATTTAGTAATAAAATATAACGTTATAATATTTCCCGGAAACTGTGCAGAACTATAATATGCTTTATAATGTAATATCAGTAGGAGTACATATTCCTACATCTTCTCTTATTTGTGCCATGCTAGAATTAGATGCGAAAATTATCTCTCGTAGAGATAAACCGTATGTTTGTCCTTGGTAGCTACGTAACGGCTGATTTGTTGATCACTAGTGTAATCTAAATCAATTTAGATAAAGACAAGAACTGTCTGCCATATTGTCTCGCGTGTTTAAGACAAAACAGAATGATTGAGGACACGTGACCATAAATGCAGATGCCTACGCAGATTTCACAAATTGAAAACAATGTCTTGTCAATTCAAATTTACAAGAATAATAAATTGTCTGGAAGACTGGAAGCCTGATTTCCAATAAGTTAGAGGAACATTATATAACGCAATATTTTCAGAGCATCATTCATAATTCCCTTTATAAATATTCGCGAGTATTCCAAGGCTAATGGTTTTGGTAGTAAATAACTTGAACCATTTTAAATAAATGTTTACGCATGCCATATTTAAGTAATTAAGTAAGACGGAACTATAAATAATATAGATCGACATCTTAATACCTTTAATCTGGTAATGCTATGAACGTGATTACATTTGTTGTATCAACAAAAATTTAGTAATATTTATCTTATGAATCGAAAACATCTGTTAATTTGTACACAAATTAAAAATAGTAGTTCCTTGAAAGATATTGCGAAATGAATCAAATTCATGTTTAGTTTTATGAAAAAATATTAATATAATTATGTTAGTAAGTTATAAATTATAAAAAAAAAACTATTTTGAAAATACCATGATGTATGCATTTTATATGTTTAACTTTCTACAAATATTATACGAGTATAAAACTTATGCTGAATTTATACAGCGTAAGCCGTAACGTAACGTACCGTGCCGTAACGTAACGTAAAGAATAAATCAATGCACACATATGTAATAATTTATACAGACGTAAGCCGTAACGTGACGTACCGTGCCGTAACGTGTCAAAAACCCAAAGATCGCCAACTTTTATCTTTCTACGTTGCGGCACGTTACGGTATGTTGCGATATTACAAAAATTATTACTGACCTGCGCTGTAGTCTGTTTTTGTGTGGCTAATTATGTCAAAGTTGGAATTAATAAATTAAATGGATATAAATATAAAAAATACTACATTACGAATAGTCTGTCTTGTGTGACTTTGATTGACATAAGTGACATGTGTCATGTGTCGATGTTTAGATTAATATATTACTTGGAAATATATATATGAAATATAGTGCATTGCGAATAAACTAACGAATCTGATAAATACAACTCTGATGTACACTACACTGGTATCGACAGAATATTAATATACTTTTTATGAAAATGTACGGTAAAAGTTTTGTATAAAATAGCCTAGAAGAAACCCGTTACGATGCGTTACAATACGCCACGGCACGGTACGTTACGTTACGGCTTACGCTGTATAAATCCAGCATTAATTGTGACAGCACGTTTCCGTATCAGGCTAACCCGTAGGACAACCAGCAATGACCCCTAAATTTGAGCGTGTCTCATTAAATTAATTAATAATTTTTTGTAAGCTGTATTCTTTTTTGTCTAATGAATATCTCATTAAATACTCAATATAGCATCCCCAAGGAACAATCTTGTATTATTTATTGTCTACTGAATATCTCAATAAATATTTCGATTAAGGTTTTTTACTCATTTTGGTCAGTACTAGATGTCTTTAATTTTATTACAGTATTTCGATATATCCCGTATATGGAGTGTTTGTCGTTTGCAAAAACAGTTGATATTCTATTCTGGGTTAGATGGAAGAACAGCCTTTGGCTGAACCTCGACTTTGAGTGGATCTCAGTAATGTTTATTATTATTATTATTATTATTATTATTATTATTATTATTAATAATAATAATAATAATCTCTTTATTTCTTAAGACATGATTGTGTAAACATACATAGAAAGCGTCCAAGTACTGTATAAGATAAAATACATAAATATGTAGCAACAACATGTAATTCAATAAATCCTGAAAAGTGACTTCAAACTTGAATTTCCAGAGTTAGACTACATTAGTTTCAAAGTACTCCTGTAAGGAGTAAAAGCTTTTGTCTAGTAAATATTCTTTAAGAGCGTTTTTGAATTTATTATATTGCTGAATTTTGGATATATTTATCGGCAGGGATTTGTATATTCGTAGCCCAATAATATTAGGACTGTTGTTTGTTAAATTTATTCTGGAATATGGGATTTTAAATTTACCTTTATTACGGGTATCGTGGCCGTGAATATTTTGGTTGAGGACATAGTTACTTTTGTTTCTATATAAAAGACAAAGTTCAAGCATGTATATACTCGGCAGTGTCAGGATATCATATGAAGAAAAAAGTTGTCTATAGGTAGATGATCTACTGATTCCTGCCATACATCGAAGAGCCTGTTTCTGAGCAATAAAAACATGAGATGCCCAAGAGGAAGCACCTCATAATATAACAGCGTATCTTAACCGAGATTCAATTAAAGCAAAGTAGGCCATCTTAAGCTAAGTGATATTGAGATAGTTTTTCAGATATCTAAGCAGATAGCATGACCTATTTACAGAGGTTATAATTACCTCGCAGTGAGGTTTCCAGGTGCCTAGTTCATCAAGGGTAGTTCCAAGGAACGTGGTTTTTTGAGAGTTTTTCACGATTTGACCGTTCACTTGGATATCAAAATCAATAATCTGTCTAGTTTGCCAGTTCCTAAATTGCATAAATATGGTTTTAGATTCATTTAGAAACATATCGTTTGAATTAAACCACAGTAGGAGTGATTTTATATTAAATTCACATAGACAATGCACTTCATGCTCATTGGAACCTGAAACGATCATGGATGTATCATCAGCATACTGGATGACCGTGGTTCCCGTGGTTATTATTATTATTATTATTATTATTATCATCATTGTTATTATTATTATCTTGTCAGTTTTTCTTCAATTTTTCGTTTTTCGTATAAATAGAAAACGTTATTAGATTATATACTCATTGACAATCTGTAAATAATGTTTTTCTTCATCAAACTTTTATTGATTAAAGTTCAAATTGCAAAATATTAATTGAAATTCTTGAAACGATTTCTAATTAGATGGAGTGTTTTTTCCGATCTTTGTTATGGAGTGTTTTTTCCGATCTTTGTTATGAAAATAATCACCATGAAATCTGTAGTGGAAAAATAATGAAATAGCGATTGCTCCGTGTTGACAACGCGCTTGTTTCGAGTGCATTTGATCTCAGTGGTCTGTGCTCCTGTTCTGTGACATGTCGTGTGACATGAGAGAGTGATTGTTCTCTAGCTTTGAGAGCAGTTCCGCCAGAGTAAATATATTTTGATATCTGTCTGCAATAGTTCAAAAGCTAATTATATCTCTTGGATGGCTTTTATGGAAACCATAATTGTTAGACAAATAAGCTTAGAATGTGCATAGCTACGTATGAAACAGTTGCTATGATGAGAATAATGAGCGGTAATACCATATAACGATGACTTACATATGTGTTATTGTGTTTGCGAATATGTGATACATACTAAATGAATAATTCCAAATCCATTTAAATGATTGTATGTTGATTTATTGAAGAATCTAATAACAATAAAATACATTAACATGTCATTAATATATTATTACGAGGGTTACGCTAGAATGACTGAGAATAAGAAAATCAGGTTAACAGATAAAATAAATTTTACATTTTAAACAGTTAATTATAGGCCAATTCCGTCGTTCTCCTGGTGACAACGGATTTTTTGATTTAGTTTTTCTGCAGGAATGGTTCCAGAATTTCCAACAAATGATCGATCATTATGATAGACATTCTGTTGATTTTCGTCACAAAGACGCATTCTTTTTATTAAATTACTGTAATGTCCTTGTTTTTGCTTTGCAAGATTTAGAGGCCTAATTTTATATTGCCGACGTTTTCTTTTAATATTTGCTTCTCTTTCTTCTTCTTCCATAATATGAACTCCTGTTGCCAGTTATAACAAATAAATTGTATTTTCCACACTTGTAACATCCATATTGACTATTCTAAAAATGTTTTCAATATGTATATACAGGGTGTCTCACAACTCGCGCCCCAGACGAAACTAACACTTGTTGACGACAATAGGTTGCCAACAAATAGAAGAAAATAATTTGCGGCTACTTGCATAACGTAGTTACAAGACTTTTTAATCCACCAATCCCGGAAGGATATCTTGAGGTGTGAAGATATTATTACAAAATAAAACTGGTTGCTAGGTTTTAAAAATACTTCTAGTGAGTTACAAAATTTGTTTGACTTACTGTAATTTTGACACTTTAGAGTTGACTTTTCACTGTCAACAAATTTAGGTTAGCGAAGGTGGCATCCGAGATCATCATTTATATCGTACAGTGCAACGTGTTGCAGCAGCTGTGTAAAATGTGTTAAACGAAAATATTATTGTCATTTGAATTCTTTGAGATTAAAACAACAAATGGTGGTTCTAAAAAGAATCATTTTTATTGTAATAGACTCGTGCTGTCTCTCTGGCGTTACGTCCACATTCTCCGAAAATTATAATCATTTCCAAGTAATCAGCGGCTGAATACATGGTAAGAATTTGCCTTTTTTATTCACCTTGTCAAATTTAATTTGACACTGACATTTTTCGAAAACTACAGTCGCCCACACATTTTAAAGAAAATTCGCCATGGCACAGTACGGTACATTACGGCTTGCGCTGTATAAATCTTGCATTAGTTAATTTTTTTTTTTGCAGTATGGTTGCGAATAAAAATTTAAAATTAATCAGCCTTTTATCTTTCAGTCACCCTGTATATAGTGCATAGTGCCTCGATTTTGTAACTTAAAATTCTAATTGATTTCAAACTAGAATTAAGATTCCCTCCACTTTTCCTCAGAGCAGATTTGGAGTTGTAGAATTCGTGTCCTTGAATTTCTATTGATTATGCTTGACATTTCTTTGTTTTCGTCTAGTTTCAAAAGTTGGGTTGTAGTCATAATTATACAGGCTGTCTCACAACTCGCGCCCTAGAGCGAATGAGGAAACACGAGACTGCACTCGGATGTGTAATTTCGAAGAAAAAAAAATCTAGCTTAAAAGATATTCGAGAGAAGACGTCTTAAAATTGACTAATCAGAGACCTACACCTTTAACGTGTGTTTGCCGTAATTTTACGTTACTAGGGTTTTATACAAATCAAATCTTCTTTAAAATGTGTGGGCGACTGTAGTTTTCGAAAAATGTCAGTGTCAAATTAAATTTGACAAAGTGAATAAAAAAGGCAAATTCTTACCATGTATTCAGCCGCTGATTACTTAGAAATGATTATAATTTTCGGAGAATGTGGACGTAACGCCAGAGAAGCAGCACGAGTCTATTCGGAACGTTTTCCGGATAGAAATCTTGTGGAACATAAAGTGATATTGAGAGCCATCGCAGGGACGCATGAGACCGGTCAAGTTATGCCAGATCAAATGACAATAATATTTTCGTTTAACACATTTTACACATCTGCTACAACACGTTGCACTATACGATATAAATGATAATCCGGATTACACCTTCGCTAACCTAAATTTGTTGACAGTGAAAAGTCTACTCTAAAGTGTCAAAATTACAAAGTCAAGTCAAACAAACCACTATAGTAGTATTTTTAAAACCTAGCAACCAGTTTTATTTTGTAATAATATCATCACACCTCAAGATATCCTTCCGGGATTGGTGGATTTAAAAGTCTTGTAACTCCGTTATGCAAGCAGCCGCAAATTATTTTCTTCTATTTGTTGGCAACCTATTGTCGTCGGCAGGTATCAGTTTCGTCTGGAGCGCGAGTTGTGAGACACCTGTATAAATTATTGTTACTCAAGTCTAGTAGAATTTAAATTCAGTAGACTCTTCTAAAGTTACAAAATCCAGGACCTATTGTCCTGTTGGTTATAACGATATTAAAAAGTTATGACGCCGACACTGCATACATAATATTATTTATACTTACAAGTTTTGCTGGTGCTATTTATTGCATTTTATCGTATATTTATAGTTAATAAACCAACATTTTTCCTGCTATATTTTGAAATTAAGTCAGTTTTAAAATTTGTGGATCCGTTGCAATTTTAAAATTCTAATAAAAATCATGTACGGATTATTCTTTTTAAATTACACCCCGATATCATTTGTTGCAAATGTTATCAAAATTTTAGTTTCAAAGAGAGCGAGATCAATTTTATGACACCGCTGTCATTTTTCGTTTTTCTACGTAACCAATAATAAACAGAATAACTAGGGCATTTTTTGTTTATGTTTGCAGATGCGTTTTTCAGTTCGCCGTGTCATTTTAATTTTATCTGACCAAATATGTATTCCATGTTGGTTACTGGATACAGTTTTTATGTTGGAACTGAACCTTATATTTGATTTTAGTTGTCACAATAAGTAGAATGCAAATATACAAGTGTCCAGCTCTCCAGAATAATATATACAGGGTGTTATGTAAACACCGATTTTTCTCATTTGGCCCTCACGTCATAGTCATGTTCGTATGAATCAAATGATATTGGTAGTGATGGGAACGTCATTACCAGCAGATCTCAAACAGTTTTGGGCACAAAGCAATTACGACATATTATAATACGTTATAGACTAGCCATGGTTGCACTTATAATATACGAATGTATTGACCTTTTTCATTTTCTAAAATAATATAACTATTGGAAATATTCGTTTTCCGGGAATGGACTGTGTCATATTTTGAGTCAGAGCTCAACGTTTCGCCCGCAGTCATATGGGGCATCTTCAGGAGCAAGAGGGGGATAGTACTGTCTTAAACACGGTTACCCGACGTGTCAACCACGCTAGAGGCCGAGTTTAAGCAACAAGGAGGGAGACTCAGTTTATAAGGTTACCCGACGTGTAAACCACGCTAGAGGCCAAATAAATTCAATTCACCATGGAGGTAGAAAATAACAGAACTCTCCCCTTCCTTGATGTTCTGGTTAATCGTAAACCCAACGGACAGTTAGGGCACGCTGTTTATAGAAAACCCACCCACACTGATAGGTATCTCAATTTTAATTCTCACCACCATCCCTCGCAGAAACTCTCAGTAGTCAACGCTCTCGTACATCGTGCCATCAAAATCTCTGAACCTGATTTCCTACAGCAGGAGCTTGATCACATCAGACATAGTTTAATCCAAAACAACTATGATAATCAACAATGTAATTCATAGACAATTAAACCCTTTACCCAAAAAAACCTGTGGATACCTCGTTCGAAACATTTGCATCTATCCCTTACATTAAAGGTTTCTCGGACAAAATAGGTAGAATTCTCAATAAAAACAATATTAAGGTCTTTTTTAAACCTCCACAAAAGATCTCAGAAATACTCCCCCAAACTAAAGATAAACGCGAACCCTTGTCGTCACCCGGTGTTTATAGTATTCCTTGTTCTTGCGACACAGTATACATAGGTGAAACAGGAAGGAGTGTTCACACTAGATTGTCAGAACACAAACGCTGTCTGCGTAAAGGTGGGTACACACATGTACAAAATACCGTAACAGAACACCGTCGAGTAACTTAAACGCGTAACTGTGTGGACGGTACATCGTAATAGCGTAACACCGTAACATCGTAACAGAACAGCGTTCCACCGGCTGTCGGTTTTCTAGCGTCGCATCAAAGAAATGTTACACGCACGTGTTCATCCCTCGTGTGCGAGTGTGGACAAGTCATAAGAACTTCGCAGTTTACAGTAACAATATTCAGTTGGTAAGTGTTGTAAGTCAGAAATATGATATATTATGGGATTCAAAACATCCTCAACATTATAATAAAACATTCAAAAACGAGTCACCAGTCGCCAAAAATCGAATTGTCACTGCTAATCTTTGTTGTACAGGAATGGCCTTCCTCCAGTATGTGTCTTTGCGCATAATTTTTGGACCAATTAAATTTATTAGGTATTCGAAATCCACAGGTGACATTTGTGTAAAATTTTTGTACAAACCACTAACTGTTTGGAATTTAAGATCATTTAGTAAATGGTCCGCACCATAATCAATTCTGTTTGCAAATAGTTGTGTACACCACCATCGTCTTTGTCTTCGTTTTTTACGTATTAAATTATCAATTACTATATATGCTGCAGCAGCAACTTCCATCTCGAACACAGACAAATGACTGCTTGACATGGAACGGGAAACTGTTCGACTATTTGATTCGTGGCGAGGTTACGTTACGGTCACACAAAAATTTAAACGTAACGTCGACGCGTAACAGAAAAATGTTACACGACGGTGTTCTGTTACGATATTTTGTACATGTGTGTATCCACCTTAAATCGTATTCTAGGGACTCCAAAACGTGCTTATTCATCAAAAACTCACTACCGAATTTTTTGGCCAAATACAATACCTACCTTCCTTACCTAAAGGTGACGGAAGGTAATACATGTAATTTATTTGAAAATGATGTTTGTTTCTAATTAAAGCATTTCTTAAAGATTTATGTTACTCGCCAAGCTTTTCGCAAAACACAAAAACATAGACTTGACAAAAACCATGGAATATTAATTTAATTTAAATGTCATTATTATTTCCAGTGTGAAAGTAATGTCACTATTTGTGTATATCTGTCACACAACATAAATTACATACATAATAATCTTTTGCTTTCGGACATGAAATGTTGCCAAGCTGTATAAAGTGCTGTGTATTCTTTTGTCGAACAAGTGACCTTGAATAATCGTCTTTCACGAATAAAACTATATCTACTAGAGTTGCTCCATTAGAAAGACATTTTTGCGGTGTTTTGTTTATCTGAAAAAAAAAACATTTCAGTAGAGTTAAATTTGTTATTTGTTGAAATTCAGTTTTGAAATTTGCATCAAAAGGAAATAAAAAAATGTTGTTACATCACTAATATTAAAAGTTGCTGTGGTGTTTAAATTAACAGAGTATTGTGATTTTGTAAATATGTTGATAATTACATAAATAAAGCAACGCTAAATTAATTTTCCACTGAAGTTGATAATTTAATAATCAACGAAACATGAAAATCATTGCTGTTTTGCAAAGTTATATGCAAACTAAATTAATAAATATTCCAACATTACCAACTATTTTACGACAATTATATTTCATTTCGTTTTAAATTTAGTGTTAAATAAAAAAAAAACAGTTTTGGTGATTTTTATCTGATAAGTGATAACACAATCTTCCGGACGCGAAATAAGCATTTCGCAGCCGCAATACGGTTGTACAAAAAATATTGTGCATACCTTGTTCGCGAAATCTTTTAGCGCCGTCGAAATTGTCATGCCTCGGTACGCTAAAGAGTTATTTCGCGGCCTTGATATACGAATAACTATTAAATTAAAGTTATGCAATATTTTTTCTAGTAATAATTTTTATTTTAATACTTTGTTGTTATATTCGTAAATAACTAAATAAAAATATTGGCGCCAAAAATAGTTATAAAAACAACCTCCCACTGCTGTGACGTCATAGCATTTACATTACGTCATACACAGCCAATAGGAAAACAGTTTTTCCATCACCTACGTTTATAATTCAATAAAAGTAGATGATGTATGTACTTTGACATAACATTCTGTTTCAGAACATTTTCAAAATATTATATAAATTTCAAAAATTAATTGTAAAATATCCAATGTATATTTTGTGATATTTTCAAATTTGAGGCTATTTAAAGAATGTTATATTTTAAAATTTAATAATTAAAAGACATTAAAATTCTTGAAACAACCCTATTATTAACTCATGAAAAATAAATATAAAATTTTCTCGCACTCTTTAAGCCATAAGATGTCGCATTTTTACAAATGAGTTTTGAGTCGATTTGAATAGGAATCTATTTAAAACGTTGAAAAAGCAAACTTAAATATGACACCTCAAAATTAGAAGATTTTTGTCAAGAACAAAAAAATATAAATGATTAAACTATTATTCACGAAAGATGTGTGCGCCGCCGTCTGATATAAAATTATTTGCAGAAAACTTCATTGCATTTCGCATGCATAGGCGTGCAATATGAAATATTTATGCACACATTTTAACAGAAAAAATAAGAATAATTAATTTGAAAATTATGTTTCTTTCTAAATAATGCCTTTCAATGCCTTTCTGAAAGATTTATGTTTTTCACATATGTTTTTGCAAAATACGAAAACAGACTTAACTTATAAACTAAGGAATAATAATTTGATTTAAACGTCAACGCCACTGGGTAAATATTAGCACAGAGGGCAGTGTAGTAGATAATTAAGTATCTGTAATTCTACGACATATGTCATTATTATTTATAGTATGTTAAAAAGTAATGCCACTATTTACGTATATCTATCACACCACATAAATTAAATAGACATAGGTCAAATAATCTTTCTCTTTCTAATACAAAATGCTGCGAAGCTACTGCTGCAAAGTGATGTGTATTCTTTCTTCGAACAAATGACCTTGAATAGTCATCTTTCGTGAATAATAGTGTACCTGATTTTTATTTTTGAAATAGTCATCCGAATACCATTCGTGGTTAAATTTTATCCTGGAAAAATTTTTCCAGCAAAAAATGACCACAAAATCTGGTGTGGCCAACACAATACCTTCCGCCATTTACAGCCCGAGTAACAAAAGAGATTAAGTTTTTTGGATTAGCGAATTTTACTCTAATTTTGACAGTTTATTTCTTAAAATATAGTCTAATCTAATCCTTTTTTAAATCCCTGAACAGGATTAAATCCTAATTACAGAGTGGGTTTACATTCACACACATCTATGCCTTGGTGGGATTCGAACCAAGAGCCGTTGCTTTAACAATTGAGCCACCGGCTCAATTTAAAATTTGTATATGATTTACAACTTTGTTAAAAATTTGATAATGTAATTTTGTTGTTGTAAAATAATTTGGTATAATCTTCATAATTTTCGCCTACACATCAAGTATAAGAAACTAATTATATTATTAAAACTCCCTTAAAAATCTGACAGGTTTTCCATGTCATATTTAGTCTGTAAATTAAATTTCCATCCTTAGTAATTTCATTTCTGTAGGCCTGATTTTCCTTAATGCTTGTTTAATAGAAGTATTTTTTCACAATTTACTTCTCGGCGAAACGTCTGCACGCATTTTGATTTCTGATGTCGCGTAGCGCGCGTATTTGAATTATGTCTGCGCATATCAATAGAGCCAGAGAGCGTAATGAAAATTCCATCTGGAATTTGGTATGTTTGTAAGGAATGATGATTTAAATGGAAGGCTTATTCTCCAGCGAGTAATGTAAATGAGATTGGATACAATGGCCTCCTTTGATTTGAGTGCTCAACCGAGTACATTTTTCATCCTCTATTCGCAGCCTATTATAAAATTTGCCCATAAATCGTTATGCTTATTTCTGATGGTGAGAGATCTAAATCACTTTAGCCATTTGTTTTTATAACTCTTGATTGTTGTAAAGTTTTGGAAGGAACATTTTAAATTTATTAATTCCTTTTATAAAAATTCTTGACAATACAATTCGTAGTCCTTCGACTTTTTGCGGGAATTTTTACCATTAATATTGTTCTCTCTTAGTGATGCACGCGAGGCGAAACGAGACGAGAAATATAAAATATCGATCTCGTCTCGTTTTCGGATCTGTAATCTCGATCTCGCTCTCGTTCTGGCACATTTTTTTGCCAAATAAGCGCTTGCGCACTACGTATTTACGTAACTGTTTTACTACAAGAGAGAAGTTCGCACCAATAGCACCGTCTTCCATGTATTTGCAATTGTATAACTATAATAAAGAGACGAAACACTAAATTCTGGTCACCAAATTATTTCAATACGAACATAATGTTTATTCATTTACGGTCACCAGAAAATGTGATAAGTTAGTAAGTAATTTAATTTACCTCTAAAATATCCAATTTATCATCAAATTGTGATCTTTAAACTATTTCAATACGAACATCTGTTAATACATTTTTTTGGAACTAAAAGTACCTACACCTTTTCATTAAATATATGCCACTATTTAAGTAAGATTAAGTCATAAAAAACCGCTACACTGGTAACCCGCCGGGAACCAATCACTCTGCTTCTCGCCCAGTTGGCTCCCATCGACGCTTAACATAAAATCGTTTACTTTTCAGAGCCAACAATAGTTTTATTAACCGTGGTTTTAACTGGGGTGAATTTGGAGATGAAATGTTGGAGAAAACTAGTTCTATTGGATGCAATACCGATTTTGTCTTTATTTTTGCATTTCCTCGCTCTGGGAACGAGACTAATCGAATCGACTCTAGATAGACTCAAAAAATATAGTGCATTCATATAATGCATGAATTAGCGTTGACTCCACTTCTTGTACGGTGCATTTTTCATTGAATTTATGAATCAAAGTATTTGTAACTTTATAGCGTTGTTATATCGATGTCGCCTCGAATTTTAAACTGCAATCTCGCTCTCGTTCTCGTCTCGCATAATGCAACGAGACGAGACGAGATGCGAGTGTACTCTCGCCTCGTCGTGCATCACTATTCTCTCTAGATTTATTTTAACCAGAAGACGATAAAGCCTAGAATTCTCATAGCACGAGGACTGAATGCTCCTGGTCGGATAGAGGACCGAAAAATGTCCAATCTGGACTGCGGCCCCGAGCAGAATACGCGATGTAGTAGAGATTCCTGTGTACAGAGTATTTCATTTTCGATGCTTTTTTAAGGAATCTCGGGTAATATTAACGATAGATGCAAACCGTTTGCACATTGCAGGGTTAACTTTTCGAGAAAAGTTTAATAGTCACCGCAGGAATTTTCGATCTTCTTTTGTTTCTGAGCTACAGGCAAAAACTTGTTTTTCGCTCATTTTGAAAATGTATCATATCTTATTTATTATGATAGAGAAAAATTGTTTTCATAAAACTTTTACCGTTTTTTAGAATAAATAAAATGGCGGAATTAGATTTTTTGAAAACATAATAATTCTCGAGATATAACACAAACTTATGATTATTAAATGGAAACATATATTGAAAATAGTCTCGTCTTTTTGCGTATTTTATAAGCTTTTCAATGATATATAACAAGTCGACATTCTTTTGTTTTAAACTTGAATAAGAGATGAATTATTTATTTATTGGAACGATAAAATTAAAAATTATTAAGAAACAAATGAAAAAATATATTAGAGATCATTATTTGCATATTTCTAATATTATTTGTTTCAGTTTTACTTACGTTTTCAATTTATTTACTTCAAAAGCATATTAAACCATTATTTTCGGATTGTGCCAAAGCCAACTGTAACGTCGATAAATAGTAATTTAACTAACCCGAAAATAATTGATTAACAATAATTTTGAAAACATAATAGATATAGGTAGAATCAAAATAAACAAATGATGATCTGTAATAAATTTTTTCATTTATATTTTAATATATATATATATATATATATATTCACCTCAATAACTTAATAATACGTCTTTTATTAATGTTTAAAACATAAGAATGTGAACTTGTTATATGTCATTGAAAAGCTTATAAAATAATCAAAAAGACAAGACTATTTTCAATATAGGTTCCCATTTAAAAAATCATAAGTTTGTGTTATATCTCGAGAATTATTAAGTTTTCAAAAAATCTAATTATACCATTTTATTCTATCTAAAAAACGGTAAAATTTTTGTAAAAACAATTTTTCTCTATCATAACAGATAAGATATATTTTCAAAATGAGCGAAAAACGAGTTTTTGCCCGTAGCTCAGAAACAAAAGAAGATCGAAAATTCCTGTGGTGACTAAGCTTTTCTGGAAAAGTTGACCGTGGAATGTGCAAACGGTTTTCCTCTATCATTAGTATAAAAATCTTAAATATCAAATTTGAAAAGTTTTAGAATATATACTAATATATTTTTTACGAAAGTCTGTTGAGAGCTTCAAGTAAAGTGTCACTTCCGGATTATCAATTTTAGCCAAAATCTAATATGTTATTTTTTATATAAAAGTCTTAAATACTAAATTTTAAAAGTTTTTCATTATATTATAATATATTTTTCACGAATATCTCTTCAGAGCTTCAAGTAAAGTATGACTTCCGGTTTATTAATTTCAGCTAAAATCTAATATGTTAGTCCCCTTGATATAAAAGTCTTAAATACTAAAATTTAAAAGTTTTGGATTATATTTTAATGTAGTTTTCAAAAAAAAAAAACTGTTATGGGCTTCAAGCAAAGTATCATTTTCGGTTATCCAATTTTACCCAAAATCTAATCAACTCTTACGTGAATGCAGAAAGCATTAGCAGAAGTAGGTTGTATGTCATGAAAATGGACAACTCTTTTGGATAATTAAATAATTTATTAGAAATAATACTTTATATATTTAATACAATTCTTGGACATTTATTTTTATGTCATATAAAAATACTAAATTATAACAACTGACAATAATTTTTCAAAACTACTTGATCTGGTAGGGTCATCATTAGAAAACACTTGATCTAATATTTCAACACCCTCCCTCAAGTATAAATTTACTATTTAAATTTATAATTGCAACATTACAAATTTTTAACATTTAATAAGTCTCTAAATTTACAATGTTTAATAAACGATAACGATTTAGTAAATATGTCGGCTACGTTTTCATGTGTAGAAACATACTTCATGTTTATTATATTTTTAGCGACAAGATCTTTTATAAAATGAAAACGTATGTCGATATGTTTACTACGTTTACTATTTTGAAAACTTTGAGAAAGGTCAATAGCACCTTGATTGTCTATGTAAACGGTACTGTCAGTTTTCTTCATGCCGTTGATGTCCGTTGATACTCCCTGAATTGCCAGTAACTCGGTGGCGGTGTTTGCAGCGGCGATATATTCTGCCTCTGTGGATGACAGCGCGACGGTCTTCTGCTTTCGTGCCAGCCACGAAACAGCATTTCCTTCATAGAAAATTACACAGCCGGTCATACTCTTTCGATCTGTGGTGTCCCCTGCCCAATCAGCATCGGAGTAGGCGACGATTTCATTCTTCGATGAATTTCTGAAAAAAGTAAGAGACAAGTTTTTTGTTTCTTGGAGATATCGAAGCACTCTTTTCCCAGCTTTCCATATTTGGGCTGTAGGTTTATCTAAAAATTGGCTTAAGTATGAAACTGCATAAGTAATATCTGGACGACTTGCTATAGACAGATACATAATGCTACCTATTAGTTCGCGAAATGGTACCTGTATTACTTCTTCTTCTGAGTTGGCTTTGAAATTTACTTCTAGAGGTGTTTTCGCACCTTTACAATCATTCATATTAAACTTTTTAAGAATTTTGTCAATCATTTTTATTTGGGTTATTTTCAGACAATCGTTACTTCTTTCTATTTCTAATCCCAAGTAATTTTTCAGTTCTCCAAGATCTTTTGCTTGAAATTTATCTTTTAAAGATTTTACTGTTTCATCTATTTCATGTCCTGTTACTAATATATCATCTACCCATATTAGCATGAATGTATTACTTCTTACATAAAGACAAAAATCATGTTTAGAACGTTCAAAATTATTTTCTTCGGCAAATTTATGAAATTCTTCATTCCAACAACGGGGTGACTCTTTCAATCCATATAAAGATCTTTTTAATTTATATATTCCTCCTTCTAATCCTTCAGGAGCATTTATATAAACATCATTTGTCAATTTTCCATTTAAAAAAGCAGTTGGTATATCCAATTGTCTTATTGGCCAATTTTCTTTTATAGCCTTCGCTAATATCATTCTGATGGTAGAAAATCTGGCAACTGGTGCATATACATTCATATCACATGTTGATTGATAGCCTTTTGCTACAAGTCTTGCTCTCTTTGTTCCATTTTCTTTTGTCCTAAATATCCATCTTGTATCTATCACTTTCTTCTCCTTTGGTAATGGTACTTTAACTTCTTCCCATGTTTCCATTTTTCTAAGTGCGTCCAATTCTTTTTGTATCGCATCTTTCCATTCTTTTGTTTTACACGCTTCAGTGTAAGTATGTGGATCTTCATCTGTCAATGAACAATATGCTGTGTAGACTTCGTATTCATTCAAATAATTTGGTACTTTTACAACTCTTCCTGACCTTGTTTTTACTTCATTTTCTTCTTGCTTATTTATTTGAGTATCATTATTTATTTCAGTATCTTCTTTCTCAGTGTTCTCTGTATTTTCAATTATTTTAATATTTTCGTGTTCATATTTTACATTGTCTTCGTCAAATGTTACATCTCGAGCACAAATTACCTTGTTCTCTCTAAAATTCCATAATCTGTAACCTGAACCTGAATATCCTACCATTATGTAAGATTCTGCACGAGCATTCAATTTATTGTCTTTTGGAAGAGTTACAGCCCATGCGCGGCTTCCGAAAACTCTTAATTTTTTTAAATTATTATTTCCGTGCCATCTAGTAGCAGGTGGTATTCCTTGATTGGCTCTTGTTGGACATCTATTCAATTCGTATGCTGAACATTGTATTGCTTCGCCCCATAATTCCTTCGGAATATCAGTTTCGGCTAGTTTTGTTCTAACTTTATCCATTAAAGTCCTATTCATTCTTTCTGCAGTGCCATTCTGTTGCGGACTATATGGCGTAGTATACTGCATTTCTATTCCTTTAATCTTGCAAAAATTTTGTAAATATTTTGAAGAGAATTCTCCACCATTGTCCATTCTAATTTTCTTTGTTTTCTTTCCATGTTGTGTCTTTATAAGTTTTATAAAATGTATTAAATTCTCTTCAGCTTCATTTTTTGTTTTTAGTAACTTTACTACAAGAAAATGTGAAAAGTCATCTATTAACACTTGAAAATACCTGTGTCCTTCTGATGTTGGTGGTTTGATTGGTCCGGATATATCTGTGTGTATCAAGTCCCCTATTTGTGTATACTTCTTCTTTGCTTCATAGAATGGTTTTCTTGTTGCTTTTCCTTCAATACATTTAGCACATATCTTCTCGCTACACGGTAATCCTAATTTTTTTAATCCTGTACGATTTAAATGCCCTAATCTACGGTGCCATATATTTTCATTTTCATTTATCGCTTTATAACATTTTTCTTTTCTATATTCTTCAATATTGTCAGTTAGTAACACAAACAGATTATTTATTTTTTGGCACTCGATGGTAAAATTTTTTCCTATTATTTTTGCTTTGTCTTTTTCGAATATTACTTTTATTCCCTTATTTAGAAGTTGTGAAACAGAAATTAAATTGTGTTTCATACCATCAACTGTCATTGCTGGAATAGACAGTTTTCTTCCTTGGCAGCTTGTACGTAAAATTCCTTTATTTTTGGCCTCCATATTTTCTCCGTTTGCTACTTTTATTATTACTTTTCTTTCTACTGGTACAATGTCAGTCATATGTTCTTCAATTTCCTTTGTAAATAAATGCTGTGTTGCACCTGAATCTAAAATAAACATACTTTTATTATTTAATTTTGGTATGCAATTTAAAGCAATAAATGTTGTTTCATCTTCATCTTCTTCATTAACTTCATTTGCTTTTTCGTAATATTTGTTTCTTTGATTCGGTATAGTATTTATTTTTCCTTTGTCACGTTTGAAGTTTCTTCCCTTGTATCGGTCTTGGTTTTGAAAATTTTTATATCTGTAACAATTAGGAGCTTTATGTCCTTCTTTTCCACATTTAAAACATGTAATTTTTGCAGCCTTAAATGCCATTTCTTCATTATTACTCCTTCTTCCATTTTTATTTGACAGTTTTATTTCTTCGTCGAGAAGTCTAGATTTAACAAAATCCATTGTTACTTCTGTATTTAGAGTCTCTATAGCAGTAATTACAGAATCATATTCTTCATTTAACGATAGTAACAAATGACATATTTTATCTGACTCATCAACTTTTGACCCAATATTTTCTAATTCTCGTACAGTGGTATCAAAATTCAAAAAATGGTCTTCTAATTTTTCTCCTTTCTTTAATTTTAATGTTAATAGCTTCTTTTTTAAAGTTAATTTCGTGAAGACACTCTTCCTTTCAAATACATCTTCCAACGCTTTCATCATTTGTTTGGCTGTTTTTGAATCTTTCACCAAATCTAAGTGCTTATCTGTAATACATTGGATTATTGTAGATTTAGCTCTCGCATCTTTTACTTGAAATGCACTCCTTTCATTTTCATCTGTGATATCATTTTCTTCTTTCTCTAGGGCCACCTTCACCTGTTTTTCTTCTAAAAGAGTTGTCACTCTAAATTTCCAGTTGTTAAAATTCCCTGAATTTAACTGGGGCAATTGCATGTATCCAGCATGCATTTTTAAATATTCCTTTTATCTGGATATTCGTATTCTTTACTTACACAGAACACTATGTCTGGGCCCATAACCTCATGAAAATGGACAACTCTTTTGGATAATTAAATAATTTATTAGAAATAATACTTTATATATTTAATACAATTCTTGGACATTTATTTTTATGTCATATAAAAATACTAAATTATAACAACTGACAATAATTTTTCAAAACTACTTGATCTGGTAGGGTCATCATTAGAAAACACTTGATCTAATATTTCAACAGTATGTGACGGTATATAAAAACATTTTTTCAAATTTATATTCATTTTATTTTTGTACAAATTATGTTTTTCATTAGAGCTCACAACTGAAAGTATCATTTGTTCTCATCAGCTGTTTATTGTTGTAAATTCGTGCAAATGACACTTTTAATTTATAATTTCTTTTGTCTCTACAAATGAAAAACCCCAGATGACTATCTATCATTTAGATTCGTTAGTTTTATTTCTTTGTGCTACAGTGCTACAAGAAATTATGCCAAGATTTCTCTAGCGCTACGTCTGTTGAATATTCATAACATTTTTATGATTTCGCACTTTTTTGCAGCCCTTTCCATTTCAATAAACTTGTTTTCTTGTTGCAGGAGGACTTGGACTACATCGGCATTGAGTGAGTAGTTTTAATATTAAAAGTTTTCTGATATTAAAATATGCCGACATAATATAAAAGAGAAATAATATCACAATATTTTTTTTTACTATTGCATAATATTAAAATTGGTACTCTTTTAAAACAATGAAAATAATATACATCAACATAAATTTGTATAGAAATCCAACTGTCATATACAAAATATAAATTTCAATAGGAAACGAATAATAGAGTTGTCATCAAACATGAAAAATGATATTTTAATATTAAAAACGTAAAATAAAACTACAGTGATAAAAAAAGTACAAAGTCTTCGCATGGCTGTAATGAAGATCTATTTTAGGAAAAACAGCAATCTAAAACCCAATGTATGGTAGGAGAGGATTATAGGGAGGAGATGACGAGCAGGATATTAAATATCAATTGTTTATGGTATATTTTAAAGAAAAATAACAGTTATAGAAAAATCAATTGTACAAAACTTTTTTATGTTGGATATATCTCTCCAGGTTGTTCTGCATGTTGATAAAGGGTTAAAAAGAAATACACCTGTTCTGTGATGATGCAGAATGTATTATTTATTTATTTATTTATTTAAGTGGCGATCGAAAAACGTTTTTCGACGATATATATTTTTACTATTTTGACGCGTCGGCCTGATGATAGACTATCGTCCGAAATCGATCGCCACTTAAATAAATAAATAAATAATACATTCTGCATCATCACACAACAGGTGTATTTCATTTTAACCCTTTAAAATTTTTTTTGTCTAAAATACACCATAATCAATTAATAGAGTTAATACACTGCTAATCATCTCCTCCCGAGTCATCTCCTAATCACCATTTATGCTACAGACCCAATATATTTAATTTTTATCTCCCGCCACCTTTAGGTAAGGAAGGTATTGTCTTTGGTCAAAAAATTCGGTGGTGTGTTTTTGATGAATAAGCACGTTTTAGAGTCCCTGGAATAAGATTTTACTATTTTTATGATGATGTCTATATGTATGCATGAGTGTATATATGTGTGTGTGCGTGACGATTTTTTCGGATCAGATAACTCAAATACTACATTTCAAAAAATTATAATTATTTCGTATTCCTTTTTTTACATCCATGTGAAGAGATGATTAGGTTTTGATTACATTTGGTCAACTGGAAGTACCCTCATTTTAAGATTTTAACAGTTTCTCTTGAAAAAACAGTGTTTAATATTATTTTTCCAAATTTAATGTTATTATAAATATTAAAAAATATTTTATTCTCTGTACGATTTGATTACTATTTATACTTCGTAGACAATGGATATAGAGTTAAAAATCTGGTGTGGCCAACACAATACCACCCGCCATGTACCGCCCGAGTCACAAAATTTTTGAAACCCCATGAGATCTCGTAGCCGCGTGCCTGAGTGTCAGGTCGCGAATCTGGGGAACCGGGTTCTATCCCAACCAACGCCAAATAATTCCAATTTTAAATGGCACAAAATTGACCCCTGTGGTGCACTCTCCACCCTAGCAATGAGTGCCCATGAAGTGACGCCTGGTAAGCGCCCGCACGGTGCAAATATATTATCATTACCGATATCTGTGTACAAAGCAGATTGGCAAACTTTTAATTATTTCTTATTAAGTTTAAACAAAATAATGTAGGCTTGTTATATATCATTGAAAATCTTATAAAATTAGCAAAAAGACGAGACTATTTTCAACATAGGATCCCATTTAAAAAATCATAAGTTTGTGTTATATCTCGAGAATCATTAAGTTTTCAAAAAATCTAATTATGCCATTTTATTCTATTTAAAAAATCTGATGTGGACACCACACGACTTCCTTGTACACAAGACCAATATGAAGTATAGTGTATATGGTCTGTGGACCCAAGTATATAATTGCACATATTTGACGTAATTTGACATTAGCATCTATTTTTTATTTTTTTGTTATTTTTTGTCCTAATCCATAGCAAGCTTCATTACAATAACCAAAAATTATATAAGTTTTAAATATACATATCTCGCTTATACAAAGGGCTAATTTAATAATACTTGATGTGCTAGACACAGAATTTAATTCTCTAAAATTTTAATTTGAAGCATTTATTTCTAAAATCAAAATGAAACCATTTTATTGAAGAAAAACTGTTAACACCTTCAGGTAATATGCCACTTCCGGTTAGCCTGTTTTAACCAAAATCCACTATGTTATTCCAATTGACATAAAAGTCTTATATACCAAATTTCAAAAGTGTTAGATTATATTTTAAGATAGTTTTTCATTAAAATCTATTATGGCTTCAAATAAAGTATAATTTCTAGAAATTATGTAATGACCAAAAAGGGAGGTGCACAACTAGATGTTATAGCAGTCCTAAATACAAAATTTCAACTTTCTACGGCTTACCGTTTTTGAGTTATGCGAGATACATACGCACGTACGTACAGACGTCACGACGAAATTAGTCAAAATGGATTCAGGGATGGTCAAAATGGATATTTCCGTTGAAATCTCAATACCGATATTTTTCGCGATTGCAATACTTCCTTTACTTCGTACAAGGAAGTAAAAACGGTAAACTTTTTGTAAATACATTTTTTTCTCTAACTTTTATAATAAATAATATATGAGATATTTTCAAAATGAGCGAAAAACGAGTTTTTGCCTGTAGCTCAGAAACAAAAGAAAATCGAAATTTCCTGTGGTGACTATTAAACATTTCTGGAAAAGTTTAACCTGGAATGTGCAAACGGTTCTACTCTATCATTAATATTACCCGAGATACCTTAAAAAAACATCGAAAATGAGACACCCTGCACATTGAAAGTATTCATAATTCAATCACAAAAAATTCTCCGCAACCAAATATTAAAATTATGAACCAATTATATATTTTAATTTAGAAATTCATCTTGTTATTTATTTTTTAGTTCTTTATTTTTAATGGTATATATTCTTGTTTCTTTTGAGAACTTATTGCACATGCTCAGTTGGGTTTAAGTCTGGTGACTGTAGGTGATGATTGAGCTAATTTTTGATATTATACAATAGCTATTCTCGCGAATTATTTGTCGTATCGTTCTCATGCATGAAATTAAAATTGTCTGCTAAGCCTAATTTTTCGCCGCTTAGCTTTAAATTTTCTTTTGAAATACCGAGGTAACTTTACTATGATTGTAACTAATTTTCCTACTCGCGTTTATTAAATAATGTATCTCCAAAACATCAAAACTATAAACGAAATTAAAAGGTAAAAGAAAAATGAAATAACAATAACTGAGCTTCGTATGTTGGATCGTTTATCAAGGACTTTACTAAAAGTGACAACCTTTTTTACCTAACTTAACTACCCATAGAAGTAAAAAAGATGAGTTGATAAAAAGAGCATTATAAGTTACATCTTGTAGAATTTTCCAGCATTAGGACGTTTCTATGAACTATGAAGACTTGTCGAAGAATCCGAATTTTGTCTTTTGATGACAAAGTGAATATAATATTAATCATCTTACCTGCTGTTCCTATCAAAATATCACTTGAAAATGTCAAGAGAAGTGGTTTAGTCGTAACCTTTGTTGACGTTACACAATGTTTTGCATGTGATATTACATATTGTCCTTTAGGTTGTAATTAATTCAACACGAAATTATGTTGCAGCATGATATTCGTTAAAGAAAATTGCATAAAGGGAATTTCCATTCATTTCAAAGTGTTTTATTTTATCACTTGTTAGGAAATGTAGGTAATTAGAGTAATTCACATTGTCTGCAGAAAATAATTATATTCACCTCTAATTTTTAGTTGATATAAGAGTAAAAATCACAGTAATATATTAATGAAATAAGGAATTCCTTTTTATATTTATATGAGAGCAACTAATTTATAATTTATAGAATGCATTGTACATAAATTAAGAGTAAATAGTGAAACTTACTGCTTGAGAGAATCTTCATATTTGGAATCTTCGTCTAAGAATAAACAATAACACAAGTCTTTGTATTTCACTTCAAATTTTAAAATACACAGAAATATATGTACGTCTATCCACTACAATAAATCACGAGAAACTACGGTAAACCAACGAGCACGAGTACAACTATGCAACTTTAAACGTGTTTCATTAGGTGTCTACACAAAATTACACTTATCACTGGTAAACAAAATACAGATCAATATCTTCTAATAATAATTGAAATTTTGCTAACTTGATGTATTTTTTAACATTTATTATTATTTATTAAAAAATACACGAATGCCCAGTTCAATTACATCAACAAGGCTTTTATTTTAATCGACAGTTAAACAAAAAGATGCAACTCAAAATGTTGATCGCAATGCACATTTGACATTTCATTTCGATGTAATATCTAATTAATGCCCGGTTTTATAAACATCGAATAAACTACTGAGTTATTACTTTGAAAGTAAATTTAATCGACGAATAAATAAAAATGTCTGTTTTATAAAACAAGTTACAGAGTAAAATAACAACTTGTAGAGTAAATATTTTATCCTAGTGATTTACCTACAGAGATGTGACATCTGTCATTATTTTGTGATTTTTGCATATAAATATTTTAATATTTTTTATAATTTTATGCATTTAATATTGTTTTTCACTATATTAAGAATATATAGATAGGCCATAGTGGTAATATTTTTTTTGAATTTGCAACTACAATTTTACTGTCCTTGTCTAACAAAATACGTATAAAATAGTGTTTTATATGTGGCCACCTAATAAATTTAGTACCTAAATATTATTTACTAAAAGTTTATTAATGTTAATATTACCAAAATATTACTTCTGCACTAAGCTATTGGGTTTTTTAATTTTAATATTTAGGTTAAATTGTGCCTAAGATGATTTTAAAGGTATAAAATTTCAAATAAAAAAAATTATAAATATTTGCTACTATTTACATTCAGATTTGACTTTTTATTTTAATAGTCTACTTGTGTGGTACTGAAAATCTGATATCTATCACTAAATACCTAAAGTAAAGTTGAAAACGTTTGTAAAAATATAAATTTTATTTTAAAAAAATATTTGTTTTTTAATAAATTAAGAAAGAAGATATACTTTGACGTCATTATTATGAGCTGGAGGAAGGGATGCATATTTTAGAATGTAACCTGTAGATGGCGAGCGAGTGCAAGTTTTAATTTGATTTTGGCATTAGTTCATTTTTCTGTCACTGTCTCTCTTCTTTATTATTTACAATTTACTTGGTTTCTGTTACTTTTGTTACGTATTTCGATTTGTTAAGCAGGATTTTAACTTAGCTTATATTCATACAAGATTAAAATGATAAACGAAAATATTAACCTCCAAATTATTTTTCAAACGTCAAACAGATAATCTGTCATATTTAAATTACCCGCACATGCTGATGCTATTCGACGTACCGATGTTATTTCTTTATGGCCATTCATTGGTTCGGCGTAATTCTACGTCATACATAGCGGTTATTTAAATATTAAAATTTCATTAATTTTTTTCTGGCCAATTAATAAAAATTTTGCCAAAAGAAAAAAATATGCGTAATAAGTTTTTATCGTCTATTCAAAAATATTAAATAAAAAATCTGATTTGGCCAGCACATAACCTCTCGCCAGACATTTTACCTGGTTGTACGCATAAAACGAAAAATATTTTTAAATACAAATACATATATTCATGTCTCACTACAAAATAATTCTCACATATATTTGCAAAATCTATAGCATATTTTAATATAAATTATGTACAATACATATATTTTCTTTATATTCAATATCCTGAAATTTTATTTTTCTACTTTCCTTTTCTTTTTCTTTATATTCGTCATTTTTTCGCAAATTCCTTTTGTATTCTTTTTTACGTATATTCTTTTGATAATCTTCATAATGATGTACAAATACTTTTGACAATGGCATACAAATATTTTTGACAGTGACATTTATGTGTCAATTACAAACATTTGAATTTCTTGTCGTGAAGTAGTTTGATCTGAGATTTTTTTACATCAAATTATTTTATATGCATTTCTTTATCTCTAAATCTACAGAAGATATAATAATGAATTTATATTTATCGAATAAAGAATTTGACGTTCTTTAATATAAGTATTTACATAAATTTTCGATAAATAATATTTAGATGATTTTTTTCTTGTAACTACTCCTTCCGGTTGTCCAATTGTTACCAAAACTCTTCCCATTATTGTTAGATTGAGGAATCCGTAGTTAAAAATGTCTTAAGTATTATGGTATTTGAGAAATCGTGGATCCAACATCCACACCCACACACACGGACATCCTCGTAAAAATGTTATAATCGGATTCTAGGGACCTTAAAACGTGCTTATTCACTAAGATCTGGATATGCAATTTTTAGCATGAATCCAATACCTCTCTTAGCGAGAGGTAAAAAATGGCACGCAAGTAGCCCATTGTATATGAAGAATAAGCGACTGCAGAAATGATGGATAAAATACTAAGCAGGAATGCAGTCAATAATTTATTATTCAGTCAGGTGCCCACGTTTTATTTCAAATTCACTAGAAAAAATTAATTATCATCAAACCATTACAGAGTTAGAATCTCTTAAAGTTTATTGTACACATTTTTCATTTTATTTGTTTTCAATTTTATATTATCAATAGCACACCTCGTAAAATTTAAACAACGCTTGTTGTAAGCCAATGTTTTCACAATTTGTGTCCGCAAGGGAAAAATCCTGCATCAATTTTCGACTCCCGTGAAAAATGTTCAAAATATACCTTATAAATTATTAAATATTCGTAAATATATCATCCATATGTGTTGGTTTCTCCGTGACTGGAATTTTGAAACAGAATTCAATTTTCGAAGTTTATATTACGCATGTTTACGAGGTAAACTGTTTATTTTTATGATTCCCAACTGTTTAGAGTGGGGCAACCTCAAGTATTTAGTCGATAAATAATTGAATTACATGTAAGACCCTCTCATAAATGTTTCTGGAGATTTCATGTGGAAAATCCTTTAAGCTTGGGCTGATATCTTATGCACTTTGTCTTCTAGGATTAATAATAGAGATATAAAGGACGGGAAAATACTCCTACATCATTGTAATACGAGAGTCACGCTAGAATAATTATTGAGAATAACACATGGCTTATCTTTTTGTCAAAATAATTTTCAGATTTTTACCTACCGCTACCCTTAGTAAGGGAGGTATAGGGATCGTGCTAAAAATCGCATATCGAGATTTCGGTAAATGACCACTTTTTAAGGTCCCTAGAATCCGATTTTAAGATTTTCACGATGATGTCTGTGTTTGTATGTGTGTATATACAGGCTGTTCATTTTAAATGGGCCACCATTGCTATCTCGATAACTATAAGAGTTACAAAGACGTTTAAATGGGCAAACAATTTCTATTTCACAAGACAAATTTAAAGAAAAGACAAATACAGCAAATGAACAACTAAAAAAATATAAGTTCTCATTTAAAATTAAAAAGTTATGTCCCATATTTTGAGAACCACTGGCCCAGAAAAGTAATTTTTCTTTTATTTAAATTTGTCTTGTGAAATAGACATATTTGCCCAATTATACATCTTTGTAGCTCTTATAGTTCTCGAGATAGCAATGATGGTCCATTTAAAATAAACAGTTCATCCCAGATGCGTGTAACTGACAGATAAATGTTACTGTCAAAGAACTAATCATGTCAAATTAATATTTGTAGCGATTTAAAAAGAAAAAAATAAATAGAACAATAGTTATTTGGAAATAATTCAATATAGTTTCGCATATCGAGATTTTAGTAAATGACAACATTTTAAGGTCCCTAGAATCCAATTTTATCATTTTCACGATGATGTCTGCGTGTATTTGTGCATGTGTGTGTGTGTGTGTGTGTGTGTGTGTGTGTGTGTGTGTGTGTGTGTGTGTGTGTGTGTGTGTGTGTGTGTGTGTGTGTGTGTGTGTGTGTGTGTATGTGTGTGTGTGTGTGTGTGTGTGCGCGTGCGTGTGTGTGTGTGTGTGCGTGTGTGTGTGTTTACGCTCTAACTCAAATAATATATCACTCAGAAAATTTTGAAACCTTGTATTTATACCTTATTCTAATATTGAAAGAAGCCATTAGATTTTGTTGTAAATCAAATAACCTGAAATGGCACCTTACTTGAAGCTCAAAATATTTTTTTTCCGAAAAATACCTTTAAATGTTATTTTTTCGAGATTTATGTTATTATAAAAATTAAAGATTATTAAATTTTCTATTGGTTTGCATTAATACTTTTTTTGTGCAACCGGACGCGAAATAAGCATTTCGGGTTCGTTGTTATGGTAACGGCCGCGAAATTCATTTCGCGGCCGTTGTCATGGTAGCGGCCGCGAAATTAGGTAAACAATCACTTTGACACTTGAGAATTGCATGGTTTTGTTTATCAAATGTCAATCCCATAGCTACCTTGAAAGCTAACTTTCTATTTAGAATGAAACTGTTTAAAATTAATAAAATTTGTAATTACATATTTTTTACGGTTGCACAAAAAATATTGTGTACACCTTGTCCGCGAAATCCTTTAGCGCCCTCGAGATTGTCTTGCCTCGGCCGCAAGCGGCCTCGGCGACAATTTTTCTCTCGGTACGCTAAAGAGTAATTTCGCGGCCTTGATATACAAATAACTATTCTATACATTTTATGGATAAATTTATAGAATTATCTATAATTTAAATTACAGAGCTGCGCTTTAAACAAACACAACTACTTGATTAGACAGTTCATACCTTAAATGTATGTAACTGACAGATAAATGTCACTGTCAAAAAACTAATCATTTCAAATTAATATTAGTAACGTTTTAAAATGAAAACAGTAAATAGAACCACAGTTATATGGAATAGATTTTAATACAGTGTCTAGTATAACTAAATATGTAGGTATGTATATTTAAATTAATGAAAATTAAATAGCGGGAGGTGTTGTGTAGGCCACATCAGATTTTTTTAATTTTGTGTGTTGATCGCGCAAAAATCGAAATAAGCATTGCGGTTAGTATAAGTGTCGGATGTATTGGAGAACTCAACTTCGTCTCGATCTCCAAAATCATCCTAAACCAGTAAGAAATACTGCCCTTAATAACTAATATTTAAATAAGTTTGAATTAATTTCCTTCAACATTAATCAGTTCCCAAATTATTATTTTTACTTTTTGAATTACCTAGCCCAGTAAAAACGTTACTAGGCTCGGCTGCACTGCGACCGTAACTTTGCCGTACACGTGGCTTCTGGCTACAACGATACTTTAAAACTGATTAATTAATTTCTAACTACCTTAACTTTCGCAAATTAATTTCAAATGACAGATAAATAACTATTTAAAATTATAGTGCAAATTTTGTTTTCAACGATCTACTTACCTGATTTATAATTTTCAATTATTGATTCTAGGGTGACTTTCGTTTCAATCACGTTCACGTGTTATATTAAATTAATTTGTTCTCTTTTATTTGGTCGAATATTTAACGACTTTCGTTTCGTTTCGTTTAGCTTTCATTGTTTTATTTTTCGCCTGCTATAAATAGCATGAAGAAAAAATCTTATCTTAAATCTAGTAAATAGTTACCACATCAAAGAAGCAAATTAATTTTCAAAGGGCAGATAAGCGTTGAACGACGACTTGGGACTTGTGGTTTTTGAATATTTACTTTAATCGCGGCTTTCCACTTCAGTTATGAAAATTTACGCGAAGTATAAACACTGATTAACACTTTGTTAGTATTTGAAATTAATTTTATATTCGTCTTTCCCAAATCAATTTATATTAAAATAATTATTCCAGTCAATCTAAACAGCAAAATATGTCACCTTTTTATTGTCTAATTATAAATTAATTGAATGGTTCAATAATTTGGTATCTCATAAACAATTTATTTTGCTTTTAAAAAAAAAACTAACATAGATTAGATAATATAACACTTTACTGACAGGTTGAAGGCAAGTGTCGTTTGTAATTCTCATTATTAAGTTTCATTATATTACATAATACTTTATGATGACAAATGTAGACAAGTAATTCTTGTAGCTCTTTTTATGATTCCAGTTGATTCGCCAATTATTAGAATTATATTATCAATAAATGCGTTCTTTGTAAACATTTCAAAACGTAAGTTTTTGTTTACAAAATGCGTTAAATAAGTAACTATACTATTATTCACGAAAGATGACTATTCAAGGTCATTTGTTCGAAGAAAGAATACACATCACTTTACACCAGTAGCTTAAGCAACATTTTGAATTAGAAAGAGAAAGATTATTTGACCTATGTCTATTTATTTTATGTGGTGTGACAGATATACGTAAATAGTGTCATTACTTTCTAACACACTATAAATAATAATGATATATGTCGTAGAATTACAGATACCTACCTAATTATGTACTACACTACCCTCTGTGCTAATATTTACCCAGTGGCGTTGACGTTTAAATCAAATTATTATTTCTTGGTTTATAAGTTAAGTTTACGTTTTTGTATTTTGCAAAAACATAAATGAAGAAGACAAATCATTCAGAAAGGCATTATTTAGAATGAAACATAATTTTCAAATGAATTACTCTTAGTTTTTCATTTAAAATGTGTCTATAAATATTTCATGTTGCACGCCTATCCATACGAAATGCAATAAACTGCAACTAATATTATATCAGACGGCTAACAAATGACCTTGAATAGTCATCTTTCGTGAATAATATTTTAACAAAAGTATACTTTGGTGACATTATTTAAAATTTTGTTTATTTTCACATAGCCACCTAGAATATTTGAATAAAAAATATTTCTCATATTACGCTAAAATAAGATAATTCTTATTTTAAAAAATATATATTTTAATAAATTATATCACTTGTTGTACCATCATGAGAAGAATGTAAGAGGGTTGCGCTGAAAATTGTTAGTTAGACCGTTGCATTTTTAAACAAAAAATCTTAATTGTTTTTCAAAATATTCTCCATTCAGACTAATACACTTGTGCATTCTTTGAAAACACTTTTTAAAAAATTCGAAAAATTCATTTTCTGAACGGTTCTCAAAAATTCTTTGAAATTCTGTAACTGCTGTATTTGCGCTGGAATTTTTTTTACCTCGCATCATTTTTATAACAGTTGGAAACAAAAAAATCGCACGGCTCCAGATTTGGGCTATACGGAGGATGAATTGAACTCCCGAATCTTTCAAAAAATCCAATGTTCTGGCCAGTGGCGTAACTAACGGGCCCGCAGGGCCCGCATTGCGGGCGGGCCCCCGGCTCTAGAGGGGCCCCAATTTACTTGATTTATAATATTGTTAGTACTGCGAAATTTTAAATTTAATCTTTTATTTGTAGCAACATACAAATTTATTTAGGGCCGGTTTTATAAAGAAATTGAATCTTCACTTAAAATTTACTTAAATAGTAAATTTAATGAAAAGAAAAAACGCAACACGATTTTTTGACAGCAATGATTTAAATGTCATAAGAACAGGGAAACTGATTCGAATTTGTTCATTTCATTAAATTTACTTGACAACTAATTTTTAAGTGAAGATTACATTTCTTTATAAAACTGGCCCTTAGTCTTTTATTTTTTTAAATGTCAATATCCAAAAATAATATTGGCTAAGGGGCCCATTATCCGCTATGCAAAACCAAGCTCCTTATTTTCTATCACATTTCGACCAGTAGAATTTCGATTTCTTGGCAAATATTTTCCTGCAACTGATCCAGAGTTTTCCTTTAAAAGAACCCCATAAAAAGAAGTCTGGGGCCGTCAAATCAGGACACCTGGCGGTCAATGTGTATTGCCAAAACGTGGGATTAAATAACGATACGAGAATGATTTTCGCAAAATTGCTACTATTTAAACTGTATGATACTGATCCATCTTGCTAATACCATATTTTGTCCAAGTTCTTTTCATTTGGGATACTAAAAATGTGGACTGTGCCATCAATTTCATCAATACGGGCCAATCATGTTCATAGTAAATGCCACATCATACAATGACTTTGGTGGGATGTAAAGGTGCCTAATCTTGGATTTTCAGGCCTCCCATATTGGATATTTTGCTTCTTAACATGACAAATCAGATGAAAGTGAGCCTAGCCTCATGATAAACGCTACGGGCCCCAAAAACTTTTTGCGGGCGGGCCCCCGAACTCTTAGTTACGCCACTGGTTCTGGCAGCAGTGTGGGAGGTTGAGTTGTCATGATGGACTAAGATGTTACGCAAGCCAGTCCTTTGGCGACCTGTTTGTAATTTTGCAAACATCTGTGGTAAAGCCACTTCGCAGTACCATTCAGAATTAACAGTCTTGCGATCTTTAAGTGGAATAACAGTAACAGGACCACTTCGGCGGAAAAAACAGCAATCATTTTCATATTGACGCTTCCGCCACGAATTACTTTTGTGGACAAGTCTTCATCTTTCCAAACACTAGACTGCTGTTTAGTTTCAGGGTCGTAACTGTATACCCAAGATTCGTTACCTGTTACAATGTATGCCATTTGCTTGGAAGCTCCTCCGTCAAATTTTTGCAACATAAATTTACACCAGTCTACTTGATCCTGTTTTTGACTTTCTGACAGCAAATGCGGTATCCAACGGTTTGCTAGCTTTCTTACCTCAAGATGTTTATGCAAAATGGTTTTCACCGCCGAGGATCCAATCTTCACTTCCTCCTGAATCTCCCTATAAGTAATATTTCGATTGAACTGAATTAAGCTTGCCACACGATCAACATTTTCTGAACAGGCAGCATCCGCAGGTCTTCCAGGTCTTGCTTCGTCTTCTAGCAGCTCTCGCCCTCGCCGAAATTCGCGGAACCAATGACTAACAGCGGATAAAGAAGGGGCAGCATCGTCAAAAGCTGCTGTCAAATTTTCATGGCTTTGCTGGTACCCTAACTGTCTGTTATAATCATAGAAAATTATAGCTCTAAAGGCAGTTTACGGAATACACATTTTAACTGAATTAAAAATGCAAAACTACTTAACTTACAAAATTAACTACGTTTCCCAAGGAAATCGGAACGTTTGGCAATTATTGTAGGCAACGAATGTCAACTAATGCGACATTCAATTTTTGCAATTGTTTCTAGCCAATTGAGCTTCCATGGCCTGCTACTAACTATTAACAGAGCATCCCTCGTATCAACATTTAATTTAATAAAGCCCGGTATTTTCACTTCCGAATAAAGTTTCGAATAAGTATTCGTTAAATAAATTTATTCTATATATTTATCCAACGAATAATTCCATTGCGTCTTTTCACACATTTTACACAAACAAATAGCTATCTGTCGAATAACTTTAACGTTCGTGAATTGGTAGCCTTGCAGAGTGAATTTGTGTCAGTAGAGAAGGATGGAGTTTGGCGTAGCCACGTTAAGCAGACAAGGATGAAATGTGTCAATTACTTTTGAATCCGTAGTTGTCAAAATTTTGTTTGACATCTTTAATGTCAATGTGATCTATATTATGCATTTTTAACCCCGGGAGACTGTAATTTAACAAGTGTACCATCTAATTCAGCACTCATATGCGGTAAGCGGGATATGTATATTGTAAAATTGTTCTTGTACTTTTTGTATATTTGTTTCAGTTCAAAGTAAATGTTTGTCAACGTATTAATCAAAAGTATCCAAAATTCGAAAATATGTTGCCAGCGTCAAATGACAGAATCTTTATAATGATTTACCTATTTACTGGTTGAGATCAAATGCGATCCCCAAATATGTGATCCTAAATTGTTTTCATAATCGGAACCTGTCAAAAATTATTTCATTTATGTGGTTATGTTGCTGTCTGATGGTGTGTGATCGATTTCTTACGTTATTTATTAATTAATAGTTGAAAATATCATCATAATATTTAATATATCCATTTTGTTAATAAATCTGCACTATGTGGAAATGTAATGAACTTACGAATAAACGGTTATTCGCTACCCAAGTACCGAATAATTTATCTCGCGAATAACAGATGTTATTCTTTCGAATAAATTTATTTGCAAGTGAAAAGACGACAAAAATATTTATCCGAAGGATAAATTTATCTAAACCTTTATTCGCAAGTGAAAATACCGGCCCAAAATGAAATTCTTATTTTTCTCGATTTTTTTTTCAAATACATTAATACAAAGTAATACATCGTTGAAAAGAGAATGTATGTATTTTATTAAAATAATTGGAGGTTGTTATTTAAAAAATAAAATTTGATAGTCGTGTCTTATAAACTTGATTTTATAAAAAAATTCTACATCTGCCATCAAATATTATATTTAAAATAATAAAAAAGTTAAGGGGATGCGGAATCCGAGAGCCCCCTCCCTCCAAAAAAATTCTGGATATATTCTAGTACTAACATGACAAGTTAGCTACAAGTAATTTATACCTTGTTCCATTTAAGCCATTCAGTATTGTAGGGAATAGGGCAGTCTTCAACTCTTTGATTGGCTGAAATTGTAGACAAGAGACACGTTTACCCAATGTAACTTCGGCTACTTGAAACTGTCGCTGACATCAGCGCCATATGCTGAATGGCTTAAATGGAACAGAGTATAGTATATTTTAAAAAATTGATTATAACCAAAGCAATGCTTAGTAACTAGAAAGAAAATTTGATTACAATAATGAAAATGATAAATTACAAACATTGAGTATAATAATAATTTTTTACTGTAATTTTTTTAAAAATAATGAATGTATATCTATCTACTTATATCCTTTTAGTTTATTAAATAATTATTATTTAATTACGTACAACGAAACAATTCTTAATTTTAATAACGAAAATTTGATTACAATAATGAAAATGACTGACCAATACTCTAAAAAGAACAAAAAATAAGTAAAATTGGATGATTCAATATATCAATTCAAATAACAGTTATTTGCTGGAAACATTTCTCAACGTACACACTGAGACATCTAGCGGATATCAAATTCGTAAACATGATATGTAGCATCCAATTATCAAATTACTGATTTTGAACTTATTTTAAATTCAAATTAACATATATAATTCGCTTAAAAGGTTGTTAAAAACACGGAAATTTTTATTTAAGTACCTAATCATTTGTTTCCTTAACGAATATACGGAAACGGAACTCTACTTTTGATTTCAGCTTTTAAATATCATTTCCGATTGTAATGAAATCCTCTTGCAATATTAAAAGTTCATGTAACGAACTGGGACATTCAATTTAAAGTGACGTAAATTGAAATTTAGTTTTCATAAGCGCATTGTAAAGCAATCTGTATCGCAGCAAATGAAGTGGAAAAGTGACAACAGGAAATAAAGTGCAGTAAAAATCAGTTAACTTCTAAAATTAGCGCGGACGTTATGCTACGCGCTTAATATTGCGAAGTCGCATAGTTTGAGTGACAGAGATATCGATTCCAAGGAATTACACAGATGTAAAATGGAGAAAATTATAATCGACAACAGGCCCGCATTCAGGAAATAATCAAAAGTGGTAGAATTTATGTATATTTTTTAAGTAGTATACACTACAAGTCGGCGTCTGTGCGGAGATGAAAATACCGGGCTTTAGCGTGTTTAAAAATTTTAATCACTCGTTGCTCGGTAACCCAGAGCTGGATCTAGATATTTTAGCACCTGAGACAAAGAGAAAAATTGCGCCACTTCCCCACCCGAAGTGTTTTGAAAAAAATATATATATTTGTGTTTTAGAAAATATATGTAAGGATACATATGTAAATAGAAAAAATAATATATATTTTTTAGAGTAAATTTTATTTATCTAGGCACATACAATGTCAACAATAATAAAGAAAAAAATACATAAAATATTTATGATAAATAAACAGTTCTTCTGTATGAACGACAAGAAATAAATATACACTGATAAAATCTTTGGCAAGAAACTAACAAAAAAAATAAAATGATAACTTATAACTTCTCACAACTATTATTACAATAGATACCAGTTTTTTGGCTTTAAATGTTGCAAAGTCATCAATTATTTTATCAAAGTTTATGTCCATATTCCTTGCTCTATTAACAAAATGGTCATATTTGACAATCTCTTTTGACTAAGCGTCGATCTTAAATAATTTTTAATCAACTTAAGTTTACTAAAAGATCTTTCGCATGAAGCAACCGTAACAGGAATCGATAGAAAAATTCTTAAAGCTACTTCGAGATTGAGGTACGATTCTGTTAATTTATAATCATGTATAATTTTTAAAGGTGTAAACTAGAAGCTACATTGGGAAGAATGGATAAAGCGTGTATCTTAAACTCGAAATTGCATTTCTATAGCATTTAAATCACTTATATTTTAGAGCTAAAATTAGCAGTTGATTTTTGCAAATCACACTCATAGCGGCTAGTTTTTCACCAGAAAGAAATCCAAAATCTGTTGCTACGTTGTTAGGTTTTTCATACCTCCAGTTTAAATGAAATATAAGAGCATCCAATGATTGATGTATTTCAATTACAAAAAATTTCTTCTTTCCTCCTTTTCCTTTTATTTTTAAATTCAGGTGTAATGTTTAAACGTTCCGCAATATTTTTGCTTTCCTCAAATACGTCTTCGAAACCATGATCTCTCATTTCTTGCAAACACATTACCAGTCCTTTAATAAGTTGAGATGCTTTAAGCACAGTTATATTTTTTGACTGTACCACTATATCTATTTGAGTTAAAATATTATACCAAATTGATAGCGTACACAAAAATTTGTAACAAAATTTTCGATTTTATGTCAATTATTTCTGTAAGATCAACTTACACAGGCGAATGCGCGCACGAAGGCGCCCTGCCCTAAATGCTGATTGCATTATTTAAACTCATCTGCGTGGTCTGTGCTAAACATAAATTCATTTAGTGTAATTTTTTTTATTACACATTGCAAATAAATAATCTTCATTATTGAGGTAATTATCTCATTGAGGCGCTTTTATAAATAGGTAGTAAAAAATGCTCTTTTGGTCATTTGGTTGGCGCCCCTTTAAACTTTAAACCTGAGGCAAGTGCCTCGCTCGCCACACTCTAGATCCGGCCCTGCGGTAACCCGTGACTAATGAAACCTTAAACTCTTGTTACTAAACAACCGCGTTACAAACTTAAAACTGGCAACTGACTAAACATCAATTTTACACACCACCGTAAATTATATTGCTGTTGTCCATGTCCGAGTGGTATGAAACTTTACTAAGTTGTACGTGGAACATCCCAAAAATACGTGAACTAACCTCTTAATAAAAGTTTAATCTCTTGGGAGTTTAGTATGGATGTTGCTTTTGAAACAGCTACCTTCAGTGTCTATGTACTTTTCAGAGGTCTTTTATATTCACGTCTTGCTGTACATTATCTGGGAAGCATTCCAAACAAACTTTTTTTATGTCAAAAGTTTGCTTTAGTAAGCATCTTATTTTGTATACGTAACAAAGAAAAATTACGTATTTATTCAGTAAAATTAACAGATTTTATTTGGAATACTTTTAACATTTCAGAGGTTACGAAATTACCAGTGGCGGCGCCAGGATGTAAATGTAAGGTGGGCACAATCAAAAAATGGGTGGCGCCAGGGGAGGGGGGTCGTAACAGGTCATGCAAAGGTAACCAGAAAAAAAATGCCGCTGGAATTTTTTTTTCATTCAAGGTCAAATGCCTTATAATTGAAAGTTACATTTTATCAAGGGATATGAAGCTGCATGTTTTTTCCCTTTCATGTACAAAAATAAATTGCCAGATCACAGAACGCTTTAGAAAACTGAATATATTTAACGGTTTGTTGACTTACCTGGATAAACTGTCTAAACGGTGAAAATTTAATATTACCTGCACTTCTACTATTACAATTATATTTTATCTGACATATATACTACCCAAGTAACACTGACTTTGTTCTAATTATAAATATAAATATTATTTGTTATTAATTGGAAGGTTTATTGGATAGAAAGCTTCAAATGTTGTTTAAAGTTGTTTATTATTGTAACAACTAAAAGACGACGTTTCAGCACATGGTTATGGCCATTTTCAAGTCACAAAAAGTGAAATTTACATTCAGTCAATTTTATAAATAAATTTTAAATTACAACCCATGATTGAGTTTGAATTTTGACAACCGCCTGCGCAGGTCGGTGAGTCAGAGTCGACGTTGACACACCGACCTGCGCAGGCGTTTGTTTGCGATTATATCAATTAAAAACATTGTCTTATCAAATACCGAAGAAGTAATTGTTGTTCAGGATATCTACTGAAAAATACCCCCAACATCAAAAAAATGGCAACAAACGCATTTATACGGAATCCTGTACAGAAAAATACACCCCTCGCCAATTTGGAAAAAGGCTACATATTTTGGTTTTTGACATTTTTTTTTAAAACGGTGATCTTGTATCGAAATTTTATACCATACAATATTCTTATATTTTTAGGATGAACTGTTAAAGAGTTAAATTAGATTTTCCGAATTGCAAAATAACGAAAAGTATTTATACCGAGACTTATACCTACACTGAGATATATTTTTTCATTCCCTATATACACGGAAGAATTATTTTGAAAGTCCGTTTGTTTGCAACCCAAAATACTAATGACAATATTTAATTGTTTAATGTCAAAATGATAACCATCACTAGACAGGCAAAGCAATCGTGAATTAAATATTTTATTATTTTAAGAGACGTGTTGTAAATTTTATTTCGTGTTGCACACAAACGGACTTTGAAAGTAACTCTCCCGTGACTAATCCACTATATTGTATTAGACAAAAATAAAGCAACTCTGTAGAACCCAAAAGAAAAAATTCTCTGTATTTTAAATATCCTAAATATTTTCAAAAAAATTTCATTGATGAGGATTATGTGATTGTTCGCGAGTTATGGACATAAATCGCCTCTTTCTAATTTTCGTACCTATATAATCTAAACAAAATTTAATAAACGGGGGGCGCAATTTACAATTTTCGCCTGGGGCGCTCAAAAGTCTCGAGCCGGCACTGAATATATTCATAAAATGCGTAGGTACGAACATTTCACAATATGGTACACTCATACAGGGTGAATATGACAATTGTAACACAGATGTTAACCTAAAAATACAGTTTGTTTGTCTTATATTATCTGTCCCGTAAAACTTTATGGAGTATTGACCTATGGAAACAGCGTATTGAAATTGCAATTTCGTAATGTAACGCACAAAACGCATTCAAAAAAATACAAATAGTCAATTATTCAAACCTACTGCAGGCGCCCGATTCTTGAAATTTTTCGCATACATAAGTGGGAGAGATGCGCAAGCGAACTGCATATTGGTATTCTTGAAACGAAATCGTGTGGTTGTAGGCGAATATTCCGTGCGCAATTACATCGCATGGGTATGAATAACTTGAAAGTATCATTCGCACACGAAACTGTGTTTGTCACTGTCACTTGTGTTTGGTGTATCAGTACTTAGATAATATAAATTAAATTATGTTTTTATATAATTCCGGGTATGTTTTATGATCTTATAATGACGCCAATTATAAATCTAGAGTCTCCATACACTTGAGTATCGTTATAATATTCGACAAATGTGTGCTCCTGCATTAATAGAACGATGCAATGGATTGTTAAAAAGGAATTTTAAGTGCCTTTTAACGAGCTTTGCATTCCAAATCTGAAATGGTTAGCAAAATTACGAGTATTATTATTACATAACACTTGCATATTAATATTGCCATAATATGTAAGTACATACTGTAAACTAAGAAATATAATACCTACTATATCAAATAATATACAGAGAATTTATTTTAAAATGCAACATATGGTTTATCACTTCCATGGTTACACACTACTGTCAAAAAATGACAGCAATGTAATATTTGTCCATTTTAAAATGCAACATTATAAATAATATTGCAGCACAGGAGATATCTCCAGAACACATCACAAATGGTGTCAATTCTTTCTACGAGCGACTAGGATATTGCCTCAGTGTGAATGGAGGTATTTTTGAAAATTTATTACATTAAAATTATGAATTTTTGTAAGCTAAAGTTTGTTAAGATGTTGTACATTAAAGTTTTGATTTTTTGTTAATAGTGTGTAGGCTAATTTATTTGAAATTAGTATTGAAAATATATAGCTACAAATTTTTGTATGTTGCATTTTAAAATGGACAAATATTACATTGCTATCATTTTTTGACAGTAGTGTGTAGTAACCATGGAAATGATTGACCATATGTTGCACATTAAAATAAATTCCCTGTATTATGTATATATTATAAATTTAGAATATTAAAATTGCAACACTTATAGCTTATGACAGCGTCGCTGACAGCTACGGCGGACAGTTTTGGTTGACAAGTTGACAGTGACAGTTAAAAATCAATTATATGATGAAGCATTCACGTGGTACAAATGTTTCGTTTTGACTGGCTGCAACATACTACTTTCGTTTGCTTTCGAGAATCGTATACGTAGGCTTCGGTTGAGTTTCGTTTGGTATTCAAGAATACCACTCATACGTACAGTACTGTTCGTGCACGAAACTAACACCACGAATTTTGTCGTGTGCGGAAAATTTCGCATTATTTCAAGAATCGGGCCCCAGGTGAAAATAGCCACTTTAATAGATTTGAAATTAAAAATAAATCATAACATTTTATCTTTCATAACCGGGCTATTAACAGGAATAAATAATACAAAGGGATCATTTGGGATATGAAATAAAAAGGCAGTAAAAAGCAAACAAAAGAACATTATGAAACAATACAAAACGGAATGAAAATAATTACATTGTTCCGTGTTGCGATTGACATTGAAATTAATTAATCGTTTTAAAAATAACATAAGCACGCAGTTTTTAATAACCCTCACTGCCTCGCTTGTTATTAATTAACGATTTACCAGCGCCAACTCAGATGTTTTGAATAGTTTATTCATTCCTTGATTCATTCCAAAATTGCGTTACGTTTTGCAAAATTTCAAAACAAGATTCGCTGTTTCAGCACGCTAGATCCGATTATACACGATTTCTCGATGCGTGTAATTATAAATACAATGGATCTGCTCCACAATGTATTGAAATGTTTCTGGTGGTAGAAGTTCACAGACTATACTAGTTTAAATTTGATATGTTTACAAGCCACAGCTGAAAGTGAAATTCGATAATGGAATTGTAGCTCTTACTAATTATTCATTAAATATTACCACGAGCATAATTATTTCAATATGCTGTCAAAATATCAATACCAAAACCAAATTAACGTATATAATTAAGATCTCGTAAATATATTTTAATGGAGGCGCGTGGCTAAGTGTGTTCTGTTATCCGATGTGGTTTACACAGTCAGGGATCGAATATTACCGAAATCAACTAGAAAATTATAGAATAAATGTGACCCCAGCGCCCCTGTGGTGATCTTTTCATAACTGATTTGAGAGCCCGGAATAGGTCTAACATACTGTTATGTACAGAATGTCTCATTTTCGATGTTTTTTACCTTCCGTCACCTTTAGGTAAGGAAGGTATTGTCTTTGGTCAAAAATTCGATGATGAGTTTTTAATCAATAAGCACGTTTTAGGGTCCCTAGAATACGAATTTATTATTTTTACAATGATGTCTGTATGTGCGTGTGTGTGTGTGTGTGTGTGTGTGTGTGTGTGTGTGTGTGTGTGTGTGTGTGTGTGTGTGTGTGTGTGTGAGTGAGTGTGTGTGTGTGTGTGTGTGGATGTGTTTGTGTGTGTGTGTGTGTGTGTGTGTGTGTGTGTGTGTGTGTGTGTGTGTGTGTGTGTGTGTAACAAAATTTTCGTCTGCGATAACTCTAATACTACAGTTTCAAAAATTATAATTTTTTCGTATACTTCTTCGTTACATCCATATGAAGAGCTGATTAGATTTTCGTTACAATTGGTCAATCGGAAGTACCATCATTTGAAGAATTTAACAGTTTTTCTTGAAAAATCTATGTTAAATATCATTTTTTCACATTTAATGTTATTATAAATATTAAAGAATATTTTATTCTCTATACGATTTGACTGCATTTTATACTTAATATTAAATGGATATAGAATTAAAAAATTATAAAGAAATTAAATTTCATAAAGTATCTATAGCTATGAAAACAGCTACTATATTAAGAAGTGTCAAGTGAAATTAACATAGTGTGTTTGTCTTATAATTTTTCTGAAATATAGGATCTTTTGCTTTCTGTATGGAATTTGTATACAATACATACAACTGCTTTAAGGTAATGTACAAGAAATAATAATAATAAATCTTTTATTCCCGCAGGTACATTACACTGTATATAGAAAACGTCACAAAATAATAATTCAAGACATAAATTTTCTGTATGAAATTTACATAAAATACATGCAGCTGCCGGAAGGTAATGTACAAGAAATAGAATATTTAGCAAGGAACTTTCCGTATGAAATTTGTACAAAATACATAGAACTGACAAAAGGTAATGTGCTGGCCACATCAGATATTTTTTAAGGTATCTCGGGTAATATTAATGATAGAGCAAAACTGTTTGCACATTATAGGGTCAACTTTTCGAGAAAAGTTTAATAGCCCCCACAGGAATTTTCGATCTTCTTTTGTTTCTGAGCAACGGCAAAAACTCGTTTTTCGCTCATTTTGAAAATATATCATATCTTATTTATTATGATATAAAAAAAATGTTTTTACGAAAATTTTACTGTTTTTATCTCTCGCTAAGAGAGGTATTGAATCGCATATCCACGTTTTAAGGTCCCTAGGATTCGATTATAACATTTTTACGATAATGTCCGTATGTGTGTGTGGATGTGTGGATGTTGGATCCACGATTTCTCAAATACTATAAGACTTAAAACATTTTTAACTACGGATTCGTCAATATAACAATAATGGGAAGAGTTAATTAAGTTTTGGTAACAATTGGACAACCGGAAGTAGTAGTTACAAGAAAAAAATCATCTAAATATTATTTATCGAAAATTTATGTAAATACTTATATTAAAGAACGTTAAATTCTTTATTCGATAAATATAAATTCATTATTATATCTTATAAATGCATATAAAATAATTTGATTTAAAAATTCTCAAATCAAACTTCTTCAAGGCAAGAAATTCAAATGTTTGTAATTGACACATAAATGTCACTGTCAAAAATATTTGTATGCCGCTGTCAAAAATATTTGTACATTATTATGAAGATTATGAAAATAAAAAAAGTCAACAACGTAAAAGAATATACGTAAAAAAGAATATAAGAGGAATTTGCGAAAAAATTACGAATGTAAAGAAAAAGAAAAGGAAAGTAGAAAAAGAAAATTTCAGGATATTGAATATAAAGAAAATGTATGTATTGTACATAATTTATATTAAAATAATTATTTTGTAGTGAGACATGAATATATGTATTTGTATTTAAAAATATTTTTCGTTTTATGCGTACAACCAGGTAAAATATCTGGCGAGAGGATATGTGCTGGCCACATCAGATTTTTTTATTGTAATACTGTTCTTATGATGTAAGTATATGGCCCACTTTGATTTTTCATTACATCTCTGATACATATCTGTTTTTAAAATTTATGTTGTATCGACTGACGCCAAACAGTACGAATTTTAAATGGCGCAATATATGTCATCATCATTACCGACATCTGTGTACAAAGCAGATTGTGCCACCCAGCAATGGGTAATATACCGTGATGATATATTTATTTATTTATGTTGTATCGAAAGCAAAGCAACACGTGTTGCTACAAATCATATATATTTTCGCATATACAAAATCACGTGGGTACGGTGTGAACCGGTCAATTAAATAGTACGTAAACAAACTAACATCGATGATATTTCATACTGTAAGTTGCAAATAGCACGTTGTTTACTCCTCTTGTTTCAATAGTCACGAGGGCTTAACCACAACTGGAAATCAGTACGAAAATAGTCATTTGTATGCCAAGGATTGAAAATAGCTCTTTGTAGATCGAAATATTTTTAAAATGGAATATTTAAAATTTAAAATTCTACGAAATACTCTGAAATACGTAGATTTAATTATGAACTAATATTACTATTACTAGTATCATAATATACGTAATGTTATATGTAGATTATACGGGGCCTCTCCGTGCGGGTGGGCAGGTTGTGCCCCGTACAAAGGCGCCTGACTTTGACAGTAAAATTGTAAAGTAAATAATAGTAAATTTTTATAAAATGCTCTTATTCGCAAAGACAAAATTACTATAGAACTATACAAAGTAACCTGATAGAAGTGAAAAATATATTTTTTAATTTGTCTGCATTGAAACTCTAGTTATAAGTAAAATAATTATCGGTTTGTTATTTTTCTATCATTGTTATATTGGAATAATAACTGTGAAAATGTTGATTACAACAAACAATATATTGATTATAATAATCAATAATATTGATTACAAGAATGAATCCTACAATGAATACAATATTTAAATAAATACTAGCATTTTGTAAAGAACCAAAATCTTTATGATCAGGGCCGCTCCGTGTCAATAAGGCGCCTTTGTGCAAAGTTTTATTTTAGTGCCCCCTCCCCCACATGATGTAAAATTTGAAAATTAAAGTTAAAACTATACTTTTTATTCTTGAAAAATGTTGGATTTAATATATTGATGAATTTTTTTAGATTGATTCTTGTAACCAATAGGCTATAATCAAAATCTTTTGTTGTAATCAACAATTTTACAGTTATAGTTTGCAATATAACAATGAGAAAAAATTATGCGTTTGACAGGATATTTCTTTTACTTTTAATAATAAATAAGGGATATTCATTATCAGTAGAAAATAAAAATAAAATTATTTCACTAATATTTTAGAATTGTATGTAAATCATAAAGCATTTGATTCTTCGCAAAATGCTATTAGGTATTTAAATATTAGATTCATTGTGGAATTCATTCTTGTATTCAATATTTTTGAGTTATAATCAGTATATTCTTTGTTGAAATCAACATTTTCACAGTTATTATTTCAATATAAAATAATATAAAAATCGATAGGTACAATAATGATTTTACTTTTTTACCCTAAACTAGATCTCTAAAGCAAACAAATTAAAAAATATATTGTTCACTTCTATCACGTTAACTTGTAAGTTGTATAGTAATTTGTCTTTACGAATTAATAAAATTATAAAAAATTACTATTATTTACTTTTCTGTCTTGAAACGGCGCCCCTCAAAGTCAGGCGATTTTGTGCGGGGCACAAACTGCCCACCTGCACGGAGCGGCCTTGTTTATGATTTACATTCTGAAATTTTAGTGAAATATTTTTATTTTTTACCGATAATTAAATTTCCCTTAGGGGCTGTCCTTAAATTACGTAACGCTTCAAGGGGGGGGGGTCAAGAGTAGCGTTACGCAGCGTTTCGAGGGGATGGGGGAGGGTTAATGTGTGCGTTACGTAACGATAAAATATAAAAAATATTGCTAAACTTGCTTTAATAGTTTAATGGAAATGCATATGCTTTTAATTTCTGTGCTGTTATTTTTTCATCTTTATGTACATTAATTTAATTAGTTTCTGTTTCAAATTTTAACTGAATATTAAGGAGGCCATATACTTTTATATGCAGTAAAAAAATTGGGGTGACAAGCCGTAGGGCAAGAGTAGTACATTATTTTTTATCTTTATGTACATTAATTTAAATAGTTTCTGTTCTGTTCTGTTATTTTTCATCTTTATGTACATTAATTCAAATAGTTTCTGTTTCAAATTTTAACTGAATATTAAGGAGGCCATATACTTTTATATCCAGTAAAGAAATTGGAGTGACAAGCCGTAGGGCAAGAGTAGTACATTTTTATTCCTCTTTATGTACATTAATTTAAATAGTTTCTGTTTCAAATTTTAAGTGAATATTAAGGACGCCACATACTTTTATATCCAGTAAAAAATGGGGGGGGGGTCAAGTACTGCGTCACGTAATATATGGGGGGGGTTCATGTTTGCGTTACGGGTGCGTTACAAAGGGGGGAGGGGGTATCAAAAATTTCCTAATTTTGCGTTACGTAATTTAAGGACAGCCCCTTATTTGTTATTAAAAATTAAAAAGTAAATGAAATATCCTGCCCAACGGATAATTTTTCTCATTCTTATATTGCAACAACTGTAAGATTGTTGATTACAACAAAGGATCGATTATAACCTGTTGATTACAAGAATGAATCTAAGGCAATTTCATGAATATATTAAATCTAGCATTTTTGAAGAATAAATAGTATACTTTAAACTTGAAAGCGTGTGGTAATTTGCAAATTTTCCGTCATTGAGGGGGCGCTAAAATATAACTTTGCACAAACGCGCCTTATACCCACGCAGCGACCCTGAGGTTATAAATTGTAAAACAGTCCATTTTTGAAATGAATGACTTAACAAGAAAACAATCACTTCCGCCGAAAACCAATAGAAATTAATTACGTAGGGCCATATATGAATGTTCCCTGTCTGTCGTGTGAAAAATATAGCGCTTGTAAATCGAGGCCTCTCGGGTCTAACCTCCGACCGGTAATGCAGCCCGTAGCGCACATTTGTTTTGCGCGTCCGGGCCTTGTTGGCTCACGCACTACGCAGCACGCACGGTAGTACGTTCCCGCCAAAATACACAAATCTAAAAATACATTAAGTACACAAAAGGAAACATACCAGCATCGTTCACCGTGATTAAAACCGTTCAAGAAATGGAAAGTAAAATAGATGAATAAATGAATTTTAATTATTATATATTGTAATTGATTATTATGTCCCGGACAGAATTTGAATGGGGGCCCTCCAATATTTTTTTACAATTTTTTTTATGTAACTTACTGTATGCAATGGGCCTTTTCAATTTAAAGATATAGAAGATATGCGCAATGGGGATCTGCGCATAGTAAGAACAACAGAGATCTATGGCGTTTGTTTCTAAAAAAATTTGATATAAAATTTTAGAAAAATATTTGACGCCTTAAAAAAACTTCTCGGAAAAAGTTACAAAAGCTTTTATTGAAGTTGAAATGTCTAACGATGCAAATTTTCACTGAGTATACAGGTGTTTTAATGACTGCAATATTTTTGACGTTTCGTTTGACAGCCCAACTGGCAGTTGTTCGCGCCAGTTTCTTAATATTTGCAGCGATAGAAAGAGATAGCTGTTAAATTGAAAAGTTCCATTTCGAGATTTAGAAAGTCTTTATTGTTGTTCGCTAAGTCGTAATATATTTTTAAATATTCTGCGACGTAAATATATATGTATATATATATATATGTATATACAGGGTGTCCCATAACTTCAGGTACATATTAGATGGGCATATAGTTCTTAATGTCCTGATTACGGAACAAAAAGAATTTTTTCAAATTCAAAAATTAGTTTTTGAGATTTTTGAAGGAAACAGTTTTGGGACACTGGTTTAATTTTTGTAAAAATAAAGTAAATAATTTGATTTTTTTTCATTACATACACATCTCCCAAACTTAATTGGTGTGACAAAGCTTTACGTAATTGCATAAATTAATTTCATTGTTAAATTATTTTATGTAATAGTTATAACTAATTTCACTATTCCAAATATTATAGTATCCAGGGGTACAAAAAATGTTCTTCTTAAGTGAACTACCCGTAATTATAGGAATTTTGAAAAAAATCTTTTTGTTCCGTAATCAGGACATTAAGAACTATATGCCCTTCTAATATGTACCTGAAGTTATGGATATATATATATATATATATATATATATATATATATATATATATATATATGTATATATATATATATATATATATATATATATATATATATATATATATATATATATATATATATATATATATGATTTTACAGCTGCACATAGTGAGTAAAATGAGACCAGCAACTGCCAGATAGGCTGTCAAATGAAACGTAAAAAATATTGTAGTCACTAAAATACCTGTATCCTCCGTGAAAATTTGCATCGTTAGGCATTTTAGGTTCAATAAAACCTTTTGTAACTTCTTTCGAGAAGTTTTTCAAAGTTGTCAAAGATTTTCTCACATTGATCTCAGCAAGGAAGCACGTAACCATGGCTCCCGTCATTAGTTGGCTTACTATGCGCAGATCTCATTGAGCATATTTTCTATCTCTTTAAATTAAAAGGTCTTTAGACAATTAGACCTATTAGAATTTATTGTAAATCAAATTTGTATCAAAGTCATCTTATGAAAATATTTTTATATATTGTTGTAATCAATATTTTTGAGCTATAATGAAAATATTCATTGTTGTAAATAACAATGGTAGAAAAATATCTTCTTGGTAGGATAATTAATCCAAAAAAAAAAAAAAATTGTTCTCTTTTATCCCTTATTGTGTAAGTTATTTTTAGTTTTTTTTTTTTAACTTTTATTTACTATTATTTACTGTCTTGTGTGGGCATAACCTGCCCACTCGCAAGGAGCGGGCACTGCATTCGTTCAAAAATGGATGTAAATTATTGCATTGCTGACATGTTCATTTAAAATTAGTGGCTAAAGTTAAAAGTTTAGTTCATAAACGCCAAACTTCAACTTTACTAATTTTTCTAAAAGTAATATATTTGCGAAGGCGCCTGATTTGAAATTCGATAGCAACTAAATAAAATAATAAATAAAATCTTCAATGAAATCTTCTTACGTAAATTCAACTACAAATTATATTTTCCATATCCAATAGTGGACATAATATTGTGTACGAGTCTATATCTATAATACTAGTCTAGTCTATGTGAACTTTTATATATTTTGCTTTGTTGTTAGTATGTATGAGTATGTTTGTTAATACCTATTTGATGTATACAGGGTGTCCCATAACTTCAGGTACATATTAGAAGGGCATATAGTTCTTAATGTCCTGATTACGGAACAAAAAGATTTTTTTCAAAATTCCTATAATTAAGGGTAGTTCACTTAAGAAGAACATTTTTTGTACCCCTGGATACTATAATATTTGGAATAGTGAAATTAGTTATAACTATTACATAAAATAATTTAACAATGAAATTAATTTATGCAATTACGTAAAGCTTTGTCACACCAATTAAGTTTGGGAGATGTGTATGTAATGAAAAAAATCAAAATATTTACTTTATTATTACAAAAACTGTTCAAAATTATTTCCATTAACAGCTAAACATAATGCAGCACGTTGAATTAAAGAAATTGAACAAGCCCGATGAATTGCATTCTCTTGTCTAATTCTTTCAGCACAATTTTCAACTCGTTGCCGTAATTCTTCAAGGGTTTCAGGTGCCTCTTGATTATCATAGACGAGGGATTTAAAATTACCCCACAAATAAAAATCTAACGGACTGAAATCCGGGAATCTAGGGGGCCAAGACGCGGGACCTCCTCGACCAATCCACCTGTCCTCAAATACTCTGTCAAGATGATGTCTGACATTTCTAGCAAAATGTGGCGGCGCACCGTCATGCATTTTGACGTACATTAAGAGGAATATCTTCTAATAATTCAGGCAAATTATTCTGCAAAAATTGTAAATAATCATTCCCAGACATTCTGTTAGGAAGTATGTATGGTCCCAGTAACGATCCGTTTACCATCCCAACCCAAACATTTAGTGAAAATCTGTGCTGAAAATGACTCCTGACAGCAGCATGTGGATTTTCTTCGGCCCAGTAGTGACAGTTATGAATATTTATGTATACCATCACGAATAAATATCGCTTCGTCGGAAAATATTACTTATAACGTAATATTGCCATCCTGAACATGTTGGTTTACAAGCCATTCACAAAATGGACCCGTTGAAAATGATAAGGATGTAAATTATTATTCCTTAAAATTCTGCAAATTGTCATTCGTGGTACACCTGGTAGTTGACGAGATATTCTCCTTATGCTGATTGTTGGGTCATTGCATACCAAATCTAAGACAGCATTTTCAACATTTACTGGTCTCCGATGAGCCCCGCCGTCTCTTCCCCGATTAGGTTGCAAAGAACCAGTGTCGCGAAGGCGTTGAGTACGGCTTACAAATATGCGAGAATTCGGATACCGTCGTTCTGGGAAACGTTCAGCGTAATAACGCTGAGCTAATCTACAGTTTTGCCCTGCTTCGCCATACATTAGCAACATATCCACTAACTCACTGTTACTGTAACCATTCATATTTGTAACAATAATCAGAAGAGCAATATCAAAACTGTTATAAGAAACACAATTTATGTGGCCGGCTACTAGAAACCTAATGAAATGATTGTATTATGCAAACATTTCTTATTAATTAGATATAATACAACGTAATATTTAATATTAAAACTACCTATTCAACCAGTGTCCCAAAACTGTTTCTTTCAAAAACCTCAAAAACTAATTTTTAAATTTTGAAAAAATTCTTTTTGTTCCATAATCAGGACATTAAGAACTATATGCCCTTCTAATATGTACCTGAAGTTATGGGACACCCTAATTCTACATTAATTAAAAAATATATATAGGGTGCTCAATTTAAATTTGCATCGGGGCGCTAGGAACCCTAAAGCCGGCACTGTTCATATTTCAATAAAGGCGACAGCAGAAGGATTGAAAGTAGTGAGGATTTCGAATAGAATAAATATAACTAATAACGTTTTTTTAAAACTTTAATAGTCAGTTATTATTATTTATTAGTGTTATCACGTATTTGCTGAAATATTTGAAAAAAGTACTTTTATGTATACGTTGCGAATGATATTGCCTACCTAATAAGCGATATTCCATCCGGTTTTTGTTTGCTTTAAAACATTTTGTTTCTCCTCATAAAAATGTAATTTTTAATACTGTTATGCTTCATTAATAGTTATCGTAATATGCATACTAAATTCTGTTTGATATTTGACAACCATACTTTGAATATTTTATATACCTATGTTCGTACTTTTTCGAGTTTTGATCAAATAGCTGTAAAATAACATTGACAAAAAAAATTGCGATTTTAAAATTTCATGTTCGAATTTACTGAAAGGTGTATTTCATTTAAAAATGTATATGGCTTTAACTTCATAAATAAATGTTACTACCTTTCAACAGATAAAATTTATGTCACACGGACATTAAGTTCGATGTATTTTTAATGATATTAGAGCTATGGCCACAAAATTTAAATATTTATAAAACTCGTCACGAATGTTTTACAACTAGATTTTTTCATTTTTTGGATTAAACGACGCATTCTACAAAATTAAAAAATCTGATGTGGCCAGCACATTACCTTCCGTCAGTTCTATGTAAGTATTTTGTATAAATGTCATACAGAAAGTTCCTTGCAAAAGATTATATTTCTTGTACATTACCTTAAGGCAGTTATATGTATTTTATACAAATTCCATACAAAAGATCCTATATTTCCAATAAAATTATAACAGAAACATACTGTCAACTTCGCTTGACACTGACACCTTTCAATCAGAATTTTCCTAATGTAGCAGCTGTTTCCAGAGTTATAGCAAAGCTGACTAATATATATGATATTTAATTTCTTTATAATTTTTTAACTCAATGTCCATTTAATATGAAGTATAGAATGCATTCAAATCGTATAGAGAATAAATAATTCTTTAATATTTATAATAACATTAAATGTGAAAAAATGATATTTAACATCGTTTTTTCAAGAAAAATTGTTAAAATCTTTAAATGAGGGTACTTCCGGTTGACCAATTATAACCAAAATCTAATCAGCTCTTCACATGGATGTAACGAAGAGGAATACGAAAGAATTATAATTTTTGGAATTGTAGTATTAGAGTTATCGCATTAGAAAATTTTGTCACACACAGACACACACACACACACACACACACACACACACACACACACACACATACATACACACACACACACACATACAGACATCATCGTAAAAATAGTAAAATCGTATTCTAGGGACCCTAAAACGTGCTTATTCATCAAAAACTCACCACCGAATTTTTTGACCAAAGACAATACCTTCCTTACCTAAAGGTGACGGAAGGTAAAAAGGTCAAATGTGGAGTAGGTAAAATTATCGTTAAATCACATTTACTAATTAAAAAACGTGACTATAATTTTTAAAAATTATTTCATTGCTGGAAAAATTAATATATTTTGGCAGACTTCAGGCGACCTGAATTCTAAATATAAATACTTTCTACAATTTTTATTAATTATATCATAATAATTATTTTGTATAGTGGAAACGGAATTTTTTATTTTATCCGATCTACCCCCATCATCTATTATTTAAAAACAATTTTTTTGTAATTAATTAATTAATTTACTCGCTATACTGAACAAAAATAAATTTGTACTGAACGAACAAATATAAAAAAATCTGATGTGGACACCACACGACTTCCTTGTACCCAATTATAAAATTTCACGTCCTTATCCATTCATAGCAAGCTTCATTATAAAAAATCTGATGTGGCCAGCACATTACCTTCCGTCAGTTCTATGTACGTTGTACAAATTTCATACGGAAAGTTCCTTGCTAAATTAAATATTCTATTTCTTGTACATTACCTTCCGTCAATTGCATGTATTTTATGCAAATTTCATACAGAAAATTATTATTTTGTGACGTTTTCTATATACAGTGTAATGTATCTGCAGAAATAAAAGATTTATTATTATTATTATTATTATTTCTTGTACATTACCTTAAAGCAGTTGTATGTATTTTATACAAATTCCATACAGAAAGCAAAAGATCCTATATTTCCAGTAAAATTATAAGACACTATGTCAATTTCACTTGACACTGACATCTTTCAATCAGAATTTTCTTAATATAGTAACTGTTTCCAGAGCTATGGCTACTTTATGAAATTTAATTTCTTTATAATTATTTAACTCTATATCCATTTAATATTAAGTATAAAATGCAATCAAATCGTATAGATAATAAAATATTCTTTAATATTTATAATAACATCAAATGTGAAAAAATTATATTTAACATAGTTTTTTCAAGAAAAACTGTTAAAATCTTCAAATGGTGGTACTTCCGGTTGACCAATTGTGACCAAAATCTAATCAGCTCTTCATATGGATGTAACGAAGAAGTATACGAAAAAATTATAATTTTTGTAACTGTAGTATTAAAGTTATCGCAGACGAAAATTTTGTTACACACACACACACACACACATCCACACACACACACACACATCCACACACACGCACACACACACACACACACACACACACACACACACACACACACACACACACACACACACACACACACACACACACACACACACACACATACAGACATCATCGTAAAAATAGTAAATTCGTATTCTAGGGACCCTAAAACGTGCTTATTGATTAAAAACTCATCATCGAATTTTTTGACCAAAGACAATACCTTCCTTACCTAAAGGTGACGGAAGGTAAAAACCAAAAAGTATAAGTTTTAAATTTGCATATCTCGCTTATACAAAGGGCTAATTTAATAATAGTTGATGTGCTAGACGCAGAATTTAATTCTCTAAAACTCTTATTTGAAGCATTTATTTCAAAAATTAAAATGAAACCATTTTATTCAAGAAAAACTGTTAACAACTTCAGGTAATATATCGCTTCCGGTTAGCCTGTTTTAACCAAAATCTACTATGTTATTTTAATTGACATAAAAGTCTTATATACCAAATTTGAAAAGTTTTGGATTATATTTTAAAATAGTTTTTCATTAAAATCTATTAAGGCTTCAAACAAAGTACCATTTCTGGAAATTATGTAATGACCAAAAAGGGAGATGCACAAGTAGATGTTATAGCAGTTCTAAATACAAAATTTCTACTTTCTACGGCTTACTGTTTTTGAGTTATGTGAGATTACGTACGCACGTACACACACACGTACAGACGTCACGACGAAATTAGTCAAAATGGATTCAGGGATGGTCAATATGGATATTTCCGTTGAAATCTGAAAACCGAAATTTTTCGCGATTACAATACTTCCTTTACTTCGTAGAAGGAAGTAAAAATACATTATGCTTTTAATTTATTTATTTAACAATTATTATTTATACTGAATAAAAAATACTAAACAAAACCAAATAAAATACTAAATATGGCGGGAGAGCGAAGTGGTAGAGTGTTAGCCTCTGGACTAACAGGTCTTGGGTTCGAATCCGAGTCAGGTTGGGATACAATGGATCTTTTCAATTTAACAGCTATCTCTTTCTATCGTTGCAAATACAGTGTGTTCAAAAAAATTCCTAACTCGGAGTTGGCTTTGCACAAAGAAACGAATGTCAATTTAAAAAAAATTTATTTAATGTCAATATAACAAGAGATTGTCAAAAATGCTTTTCTTCCTGAATCTTATTTTAGAAATGGAAACAAATTAGAAAACGGCGAATGTCAATATTCTGTATCCTTCTTTGGTGTCGCTTCTCCTTAAAATTACATTTTAAGATCAATTTTGACAACTTGACTTTTAAATTAAATAATGATCAGACATACGTTTCACTGTTCATAGCCTACTTCGAGTTAGGAATTTTTTTGAACACACTGTAGTAAGAAAATGGCGCGAACAACTGCCAGTTGGGCTGTCAAACGAAACGTCAAAAATATTGCAGTCATCAAAATACCTATATTCTCAGTGAAAATTTGCATCGTTAGACATTTTACCTTGAATAAAAGCTTTTGTAACTTATTTCGATAAGATTTTTTAAAGTTATCTGAGATATTCTCACATTTTACGTCTAATTTTTTTTAGAAACAGACGCCATAGATCTCAATTGTTCTTACTATGCGCAGATACCCATTGCGCATATCTTTTATCTCTTTAAATTGAAAAGGTCCATTAACTTCGCAACTTATAGCGATCGGGCACCGGCTAGGGGCTGTAACAAGTGCCTGCACTGGGTGACTGGCAACAACTCATGTTACAGTAACGAAAACTTCATGGCAAAGTAATAAATAAAAGTAGTGTGTGTTGTCTCGGTTGTCATAAAAGTCACTCTACGGACATAACTCATTCCAGTTCAAATACCGAAATTACATACAATAGAAAAAAAAATCTGATGTGGCCAGCAAATTACCTTCCGTCAATTCTACGTTTTTTGTGTAAATGTCATACAGAAAGTTCCTTGCAAAATATTTCTATTTCTTGTACGTTACATTAAGGCAGTTGTATGTACTCGTATTTTATACAAATTTCTTAAAGAAAGTTTCCAGCAAAAGATCCTATATTTCCAGTAAAATTAGAACACATACTGTCAATTGCACTTGACACTGACACCTTTCAATCAGATATAGTATGGCAATACAAAAAAAACCTGATGTGGCCAGCACATTACCTTCCGTCAATTCTATGTATTTTGTATAAATATCATACAGATATTTCCTTACAAAAGATTCTGTCTTGTACATTATCTTAAGGCAGTTATACGTATGTATTTTATACAAATTCCATATAGTACGTTTCTAGCAAAAGATCATATTTTTCCGGTAAAATTATAACACAAATATACTGTCAATTGCACTTGACACTGAAACCTTTCAATCAGTTATAGTATGGCTGGCTCATATATGATATTTAATTTCTTTATAATTTTTAAACTCTACATCCATTTAATATGAAGTGTAAAATGCATTCAAATTGTATAGAGAATAAAATATTCTTCAATATGTATAAAAACATTAAATGTGAAAATATGATATTTAACATCGTTGTTTCAAGAAAAACTGTTAAAATATTTAAATGCGAGTACTTCCGGTTGACCACTTATAATCTAATAAGCTCTTCATATATAGATGTAACGAAGAAGAATACCAAAGAATTATAATTTCGGAATTGTAGTATTATCATAGGAAAATTTTTGTCGCACACAGACTCACACACACACACACACACACACACACACACACACACACACACATATATATATATATATATATATATATATATATATATATACCTATACACACACACACGCACGCACACACACACACACACACACACACACACACACACACATACATGCATACACATACACAGACACATACAGACATCATCGTAAAAATAGCAAAATGGTATTCTAGGGACCCTAAAAACTCACCACCGAATTTTTTGACCAAAGATAATACCTTCCTTACCTAAAGGTGACGGCAGGTAAAAAACCGAACAAAACATTAAAATAGTGAATATTAAATACGTCCCGTTTTTAAATGAATTACTGTATTTACTAAAATTTTAAAATTAATTTTGAATTGCTGATCATCAGCGAGTAACAATCCCTTGAGAAATTTGCCCAAAATAAACGTAAAAAGTTTCTTTGTTCTACTGCCATTGTCAAAATAAAAAAAAAACGTTTTACGTTTTATTTTCACTATTTTGCATGCCAAGTATCAAACTATTTATTATAACTTTTGTTGTTGACGTGCAGAAATTTTGTAAGCAAATATCAAAAGTTTTATAATGCAAAGTTGTTTCACTGAAATATGAATTAAATTCCTTTGGGGTCACAACACATCAGATTGCATAAAATTTCCCCTACAATTTATTTCATTCTGAAAATTTCTAATCTGAATTGACAGGCGGAAAAAGGAGCAAATATGAGTAGGCTGTTAACTATCAGAATGAACGCAAACTTGATGAAGGTACTCATGGTCGAAACGCTTATCGTATATTAATTAAATACTCGTATTCGCCAAGTCATTACTAAACAGTTTGGCCTTACATTAACCTACATAATGATAACTTTATAATTCGTTAATTTGATTATAAGCAAAATGTTATCCAATCAAATATTGTACTTAATAAGTGTACGAATTTCCGATGGTGAAAAATATTTAGATTTCATTTTTGTGTAGATGTAGACTGAAGAGTTTGCTTTGGCATGTTCTTCCTGTTTTAAGTTTCGGTCATTTGCGGTCTTCTCTTTTCAGTCTTTATATATTTGTGTTTCTATCTTTATTTTACAAATTTCGCTGCTTTCAGCATCATGAAAGGAGGGGAATAACTAAATTACGGGAAGGAAGGATCATTACCACTTTTAGACATTACTCATGAAAAATTAAGTTCAAATGACATTTTTCATGAGATATTTATAAAACAAAACGTGAGGTGTTCTGCTAACTGCTTTGAATATTGTTTTATATATTAATTGATCAACTGTTTATTGCTAAGATACTGTATATATAAACATATCTATAACAACCGGGGCATATTACGAAATTAATAGTTCATTATGCCCTCATTACAATCCGATCGTCGTTTATGGACTTTAAATTAGAAATAATATAAGCGGTACATAAGAAAAATTATTTTCTTTGATTGATTACAACAATTAATACATTAATTGATTACAACAATTAATATAATAAGAAAACAACTTTGAAAGCACAACATAGAAATAATTTTTAATTTAATTATAATACATAAAATTGATTATGAAAAGGGCCTTAAAAAGCAATTTGCTTTCACCAGACTGGCCATTAAAGTTGTTGTTTTATAAAAAAATTTATTTCGCTAGCGTTTTAAAGGATTTTATTTCACTAGCGGTTTTAAAGAGTCAACCAACTTTGTTGGAATAAATTCAAATATTCAACGTATACGCGCCGTTCCGTCAAGAAGAAGAAGAATGTTATAATTTTGTGTAACGTATGTCTGATTTGATTCATTTCTTTGTCATATGACTCATATTGAATTTCGTAATATCCTAACCTCTAAAACAGTATCAAAATTATTTATTTCAGTCTATTATAATAAAGGGTTTATATTCATAAACAAATTTATTAAATAATTAAGCAATAATTTACAAATATTGAACAATTTAAGAATTTATTTATAGGAGGATACCTCCCTATATCCACATTTTCAAAAATAATGAGACAAGCTTTCAACATCGAACAATAACTCCAGAGCTTCGGTAACAATACTTGAATTTTTTTGTATTCTCCAAGTGCAAAATTTTTGGTAAGTTTTTTTGTATATTTCTTTTAATTTCTTGGGTAGTAAGTTTTCCATTATTGTATCTTCTTCTTCCATTTTCAATTTCTACACAGATATTCGAGTACACTGTATAAACTTGTAGAGAATTTACTGTCGTTCTCTACGTTCCAATTTATTTATTTTTTTCCTGTAAACAATTCAACCCATGGCAACCACAGATCACTATGGCAACGCATAAAAAAACACACTTAGCGACTAGATACCCGTAAGCGATTAGCGACATTTCAAGCTTCTGATTTCATTTATAAAAATCTTACACTCAAATCGGAGAAGTTTATTATGGCAAAATTAAATAAACAGTTGTATTACACTCGCGGTTAAAATGAATGTTTAACTCGCGCCATTAAAACGCTCGCGTTCTGCTCGCGTTGTTAAATGTACCGCTCATTAAACATTCATTTCATCCGCATGTATAATAAATAACTATTATCAATTGGCTAGTGAGTGCATTGATACTTTCTACTCGTCGATTAAATAGAATTTTATCATCTTGTATAAAAATAACTATTAAAAGAATTCAATTTTAAAAAAATATTCGCCATGGCAAATAAGAACTCCTAATATTTATACAGGAAATAGCAATTTTTCTGCGATATATAATAAAAACATATTGAATGTAATGGAATTTACCACTTGTCACTGCCAAAACATATTTGCTTTACCAAAAAATAATATTTTGCCTATTTGGTTTGAAACTTGATATATCAGAAGTGTATTCTTATATTTTTTAGAATCAACATCAACAAATTCTTTATTCATGTTTCGCAGATAAATGAAACAAACTCATATACGAACACTACACTGAATGAGAAATATTCGTTTTCCGGGAATGGACTGTGTGATATTTTGAGTCAAAGCTCAACGTTTCGCCTGCAGTAGTATGGGACATCTTCAGGAGCAAGGGGGATAGTACTGTCTTAAACAAGGTTACCCGACGTGTCAACCACGCTAGAGGCCGAGTTTAAGCAACAAGGGGGGGGAGACTCAGTTTACAAGGTTACCCGACGTGTAAACCACGCTAAAGGCCAAATAAACCAAATGACGGAAGGAAGGCCGAGAAGATAGTTATATACTAATCTAAAGATACGGTAAAGCTAATGAGGACCAATGGGAATCGAGCTCGTAATGGTAGATTCCACATGTGGCTCAAGAAATAGCCATCATCCCGATTGATGTTATTAGGATGTTTCCATATTTCTAAAGTTTTCCTGTATTTACGTCTGTAAAACTCAGGGACAGGAGCTAAAATACGGGAATTTTCAAATAAGATGTTATGTCCTGTGTTGTGTTGGTGTTCTGCGACCGCAGATGTTAATACCGTACCATTACGCAGACAGCGTTTGTGTTCTGACAATCTAGTGTGAACACTCCTTCCTGTTTCACCTACGTATACTGTGCCGCAAGAGCAAGGAATACTATAAACACCGGGTGACGACAAGGGTTCGCGTTTATCTTTAGTTTGGGGGAGTATTTCTGAGATTTTTTGTGGAGGTTTAAAAAAGACCGTAATATTGTTTTCATTAATAATTCTACCTAATTCTACAATGAATTAAAAATATTTCATCCTATAAGAAAATAATTTGTTTTTGCTTCGTGCTAGCAAAAAATGCGAAAGAATTCTTATCATATTTATTGACTAGTTATGGATTTGAATTGTATAGCAGTAGATTGAATCTGACAGTGAAGAGGTCTACAGTTTATATTGGATTCGAAACCACTCAGACAACGTGTGGGCGTTTTTTGTTAGATGTCTACTGCAGGGTTATGGAATTGTGAATATTTCAACGTTCGAATAAATGTAGATTCTTGCGTATTCACCCGGTCAATTTAAAAATAAATTTGATTTAAAACTGTTTTCGCACCACTAGTACCTAACGTTAAAAACTTCCATAGCAACATAAATCGTGAAGTGACTTACAACATTAATTATTGTGATAAGTGTAACAGATAAATTTTTTTTAAAACTTTTTTAAATTACAGTTCAGGAATAATATTTCAACTTTGTTATTTTTATTAGACAAAATTCTGTTTAGAAATAATTATCATTTTTCCCACAGCGTTTTTTCGAGACTAATGTTATTATAAAAATTAAAGATTATTAAATTTTCTATAGATTTGCATTAATACTTTTTCTATATATTTTATGGATAAATTTATAAAAATATCTACAATTTTAATCCCAGAGCTACCCATTACAAAATGAGACTACGTCGTAGATTCCGCAGATTGAATATTCCGTTTGGGATAAAAATTTTGCATTTTCTGAGAATAATGACCACTTCAAAAGTTTCAGAACGGAATACAGATTATATTTCATACGTGAAAGGTTTTGAGATATCATTTGGAAACCCATATTACAATTTCCTAGTCGCCTTTGTTGGAAGAGCGACAGCAATTTTATATATTGTGATGATCATTCAAAACGTATTAACAGTTTCAGAGTTCCTATATGTGCAACTTCTGATTACCACTTTAATAAAGATATCATCAAAGATTTACTAATACTAATAAAATTGAATTGATAATCAAGATTATATTTTACTTTTTGTGATTTAGGCCCGGTATTTTTACTTCCGAATAAAGTTTCGAATAAGTATTCGTTAAATAAATTTATTGTATATATTTATCCAACGAATAATTCCATTGGGTCTTTTCACACATTTTACACAAACAAATAGCTATCTGTAGAATAACTTTAACGTTCGTGAATTGGTAGCCTTGCAGAGTGAATTTGTGTCAGTAGAGAAGGATGGAGTTTGGCGTAGCCACGTTAAACAGACAAGGATGAAATGTGTCAACTACTTTTGAATCCGTAGTTGTCAAAAATTTGTTTGACATCTTTAATGTCAATGTCATCTATATTCTGCATTTTTAGCCCCGGGAGACTGTAATTTAACAAGTGTACCATCTAATGCAGCACTCATATGTGGTAAACGAGATATGTATATTGTAAAATTGTCTTTGTACTTTTTGTATATTTGTTACAGTTCAAAGTATGTATATGTTTGTCAATGTACTCGTATTCAACAAAAGTATCCAAAATTCGAAAATATTTTGCCAGTGTCAAATGACAGGATCTTTATAATGATTTACCTATTTACTGTTTGAAATCAAATGCGTTCCCCAATATGTGATACTAAATTGTTTTCATAATCGGAATTTGTCAAAAATTATTTCATGTATGTGGTTATGTCGCTGTCTGATGGTGTGTGATCGATTTCTCACGTTATTTATTAATTCATAATGAAAATATCATCATAATATTTAATATATCCATTTTGTTAATAAATCTGCACTATATGGAAATGTAATGAACTTACGAATAAACGGTTATTCGCTACCCAAGTACCGAATAATTTATTCCGCGAATAACAGATGTTATTCTTTCGAATAAATTTATTTGCAAGTGAAAAGACAACAAAAATATTTATCCGAAGGATAAATTTATCTAAACCTTTATTCGCAAGTGAAAATACCGGCCCTTAATCAAATAGTGACTCCAAGAAGTATAAAAAAGCTTAGAATTCGATTTGTTTTATTGAGGTGTTTGCGTTATCATCAATAAGGATTAAGAGCAAACTTGAAATAAGCGAAACTATTTGATGACTATCTATACATAGGTTTACCGTTTCCTAATCAGACTAAGTTATCGCGGAACTTTGAACTTTCCTCTTAGGAGCGAAGAAGTCGAATTTAACGTAGCGTATGTGACATATAAAAACGAATAAATAGTCCGTGTACGAAGGAAGACGTAAGAAAATACCTAATAATTAGTAAAAAAAATCTGATGTGGCCAGCACATTACCTTCTGTCAGTTATATGAGGCATTTATGAAAATTCTACCGGTGAACTGTTATCTGTAAACAGCTGTTTATCAGGTTATAACTACCGGAATCGATATTTTAAGAGAGCAAGTGGTAAACAGGGGTAGATCCATAACCTATAAAAGAATGAAAATTTGAAACAGGTTAGAAATTTACTGTAGTTAACAAACTCAGCAGTGTCCTACTTTGAACACATTTCCAATATTAACGCGCGCGCTTCGCTTTGTACCACTACCTTGAATCAGGTAGATGAATCTGGTAGATATTGTACAATTTTCGAACACGGTAACTTTTTACCACTCGTGTTTTCGAACACAGTCGGTAGATGCGGTATCTATCGGTAGAATTTTTGTATGTGCCTATGTATTTTCTATAAAATTCATACAAAAGATTTTAAATTTCTTGTATGTACATTACCTTTCGACAGATTGTATTTTATACAAATTCCATACAGGAAGTTTCGAGCAAAAAGATCCTATATTTCGAGTAGAATTATAATACAAATATACTACGAATATGTCAATTGACACTGACATCTTTCAATCAGAATTTTCTTAATATAGTAGCTGTTTCTAGCATAGCTAGCTAATTTATGAATTTTAATTTCTTTATAATTTTATAATACTGTATTCATTTAATATGAAGTATAAAATGCAGTCAAATCGTATAGAGGATGCAATGTTCTTTAATATTTGTAATAACATTAAATGTGAAAAAATGATATTTACCACAGTTTTTTCAAGAAAAACTATTAAAATCTTCAAATGAGGGTACTTCCGGTTGACCAATTATAGGGAATACGAAAGAATTATAATTTTTGGAATTATAGTTTTAGAGTCATCGTAGACGAAAATTTTGTTACACACACACACACACACACACACACACACACACACACACACACACGCACACGCACATACAGACATCATCATAAAAATAGTAAAATCGTATTCTAGGGATCCTAAAACGTGCTTATTCATCAAAAACTCACCATCGAATTTTTGACCAAAGACAATACCTTCCTTAACTAAAGATGACGGAAGGTAAAAAATAGTGTGATGTTATTATAAATTTCATTATTTAACACTAAAATTTACCATATTATACATATTATTGATGTTTTGTACAAAATATTACGAATTTCAATGTTGCTTTCTACACTAACATATTTCAGAAATGACCAAATCAGTTTTCCCGGCTATAATTTCTTAGACTATATTTTTATATCAATATTTTTTTCTTCCCCAAAATCCAATCTCGACTAATGTATGTCAAATACGGGATTATCAGCTTATAAAGAACGTCAAATCTCCCCGTAATTTCTTAGCTTTGTATAAGCATACCTCCCCTGCCCAGCTAAGTCAAGGCTCTAAGATGCGAACATACCATCGGAGATACCATGAACAAAGTGATAATCTCGTGGCCGGCACATCGTCCATTGAAATACTCTGCGAGCGTCGCGACGGTGATATTCCCCGACGCCTCAAACACAAAGCTGGGGGACTCTAAGGCATTCTTACCCCCAAAACATATTTCTCGTAATGTGTCATCCCGATCCCTGCATCGAAATAAATTATATACGAGGGTTTAGTATATTTTTCGGGATTTTTGCCTTCGACAGCGATTTGCACTTTGCAAGGAAAATATAGCTTAAGTATGATGTGATATATGAGAATTTTTGCATAAAATTATTATTATTAAAATGATAAATTTCGCTATTTCCCAAAAGTCTATTTATTAAATTTTCCGGTTTTTGTGGCGCCATATTGTTCTATTCCAGTCGCATTACATTGTAAACTAATTGAAAAATTTAAAATCGTTTTCACTTATCGATAATCGCAATATCGTTTTCACTTTTTCGTTATACCACTCCTGTTTCGCGTTATTTGTATTGTTATTTCATTCGTAGTTACTAAACATGTAAGTTTTCTATGTAACATTTGTTTAAAATAAAATTTGACAGTCACTGTTCATCTTCTCTACGTAGCTCTGGTCCATTTTACAGGCTGTTTTTGAATCAAACCTCATGTTCCTATTATTTTTCTGTGACATTTCAACACCCCTATAAAAACCAATACATCTCTAGGCTGGTACCTGATGATGAGAACTTAAAATTTAGAAAATTTAAATGCTCATCATCAGATTCAGGTATTAATATGTAAAGAAAGACATATTTCAGAATTACGAGTATACCTTATCAGTTCCACTTCACTTGGATTATATATTCGAGCCATTTCTGTAAGAAAGTTCTTAAGTTTTAGCAACATTGCTATAACAAATAATCAATAATAATTGCGAACACTGGATAAAATATGAAAATGACAAGCTGTACATTTGTTTCTCTTAGTTACAATTATTTTTAGTAACGTTTCTAAGACTTAACTTCTTCATTACAGAATTGGGGTGAATCATTTTAGATTTGTTTACTATTTTTCCTTGATGTTAGAACTTAATAATTTTACTTACATTCTAGGAAAATACTAACAGTAAGATTAAGTTATAAATTCAATATAGCAATCCTTGCGACTTCATCAGTATCAATTTTCTTTATGCAAAGGTCAAATCTGGCACAAAATTCAAGATAAATGATAAGAAGTAAATAAATTATAAATGTCAACAATATTGTTTGTTTATAGTTTCATTTCACTGTTTTTCATTTTTCAGTAACATAGCAACATAATATATTAAGAAGATTTTCTTTGACGTCATTATTTTGAATTGGAGAAAGGGATGCATATTTAAGAATGTAACCTGTAAATGGCGAGCGAGTGCGAGTTTTAATTTGATTTTGACATTAGTATATTTTTCTGTCACTGTCTCTCTTCTTTATTATTTACAATTTGCGTGGTTTCTGTTACTTTTATTACGTATTTCGATTTGTTAAGCAGGATTTGCAGGATTTTAACTCTACTTATACTCGTACAAGATTAAAATGACAAACGAAAATATTGATCTCCAAACTATTATTCAAACGTCAAACAGATGATCTGTCATGTTTAAATTACCCGCATATGCCGTTGCTATTGGACGTACCGATGTTATTGCTTTATAGCCATTCATTGGTTCGACGTAATTCTACGTCATACATGGCGGTAATTTAAATATTAAAATTTCATTAATTTTTTTCCGGAAAATTCATGAAAATTTTGCCAAAAGAAAAAATATGGGTAGCAAGTTTTTATCGTGTCTTCAAAAATATTAAAAAATGGCACGCAAGTAGCCCATTGATATGTTTGTGTTATAATATTACTGGAAATATAGAATTTCTTTGGTACATGAAACTTTCTGTATGGAATTTGTACAAAATACATAGAACTGACAGAAGGTAATATACTTGAAATATGGAATCTTGTACAAGAAACGTACAAAACATATGGAACTGACGGAAGGTAGTGTGCTGGCCACATCAGATTTTTACGTTTGATTTCACTTTTTATAAGCGAATATTTGAAATATATAATTGTTTTTAATTTTCATGTGAAATATTTGATTGGCATTTATAAACTAAAATTTTTGGAAATCCCATCGATCAGTTATTTCTTGGATTCATAAATTAACAAAACATTGACTGCATTTAAATTTGATACAATTAACAGTATAATATAACACGAGTACAGCTCAAATTTTGAATGCAGACTGTGAAAATTTTGTTAATAACTCAATTATATGGTTCGAAATGTGTGAACTGATATTCTGTGGTACGAATTACGATTGCAAACTAGTGGATCGGAAACTATAATCAGCTCTTTATTGAATTATAGTAATGACATGAGCTCATATGCAACATGTAGGGTCATATGCATACGACCAATGACATATGGTGTACTACAGTTATCCATCAAGGTAGAACATGTATTCACCATTGCTTATACAGAATATATTAACTCAATGAATGGAATCTGTAAATGTTAAAGTTCGTAATTTCAGAGATCAGATACTACCATTTATTTCACAAATGATAATATGTATGGTAGCACTCTCCATAATAGGTTTGAGTGTCACAAAGTAAAATGTATGATGTATGTCTTTCTTATTAATATAAACGACATCACTTCTCATTTTAAGTGACCTTCAATAAGTTTTATTGGGGATGACAGTTCTATTTTTATTTTTAAGAACATCAATATAATGATTTCTAGTTTTGTATGCTTGTCCTGTTCACTTTTACCAGATGTAGTAGGTTGCAGTGTCGACTTAAGACATTTTGCCGCCCGAGGCTAATTTTAAAAAACCGCCATTCTCAACGAAGAAAAAATTGTTTTTCCAACATCAAACTACCAAGAGCCAAGGGAAAAAATCTAATGTGGCCAGCACATAACCTCTCGCCTGGTTGTACGCATAAAACGAAAAATATTTTTAAATACAAATACATATATTCATGTTTCACTACAAAATAATTCTCACATATATTTGCAAAATCTATTTGATATTTTAATATAAATTATGTACAATACATACATTTTCTTTATATACAATATCGTGAAATTTACTTTTTCTACTTTATTTTCTTTTCTTTATATTCGTCATTTTTTCGCAAATTCCTTTTATATTCTTTTTTACGTATATTCTTTTGTGTTGTTGACTTTTTTTATTTTCATAATCTTCATAATAATAAACAAATATTTTAGACAGTGGCATACAAATATTTTTGACAGTGACACTTATGTGTCAATTACAAACATTTGAATTTCTTGCCTTGTAGTAGTTTGATCTGAGATTTTTTAATGAAATTATTTTATAAGCGTTTCTTTATCTCTAAATCTATAGAAGATATAATAATGAATTTATATTTATTGAATAAAGAATTTAACGTTCTTTAATATAAGTATTTACATAAATTTTCGATAAATAATATTTAGATGATTTTTTTCTTGTAACTACTACTTCCGGTTGTCCAATTGTTACCAAAACTTAATCAACTCTTCCCATTATTGTTAGATTGAGGAAACCGTAGTTAAAAATGTCTTAAGGCTTATAGTATTTGAGAAATCGTGTATCCAACACATCCACACACACACACACACACACACACACACACACACACACACACACACACACACACACATACACACACACACACACACACACATACACACACACACACACACGTACATACACACACACACACAAACACACGCACACACACACACACACACACACACACATCATCGTAAAAATGTTATAATCGGATTCTAGGGACCTTAAAACGTGCTTATTCACTAAAATCTGGATATGCGATTTTTAGCATGAATACAATACCTCTCTTAGCGAGAGGTTAAAAGATAAATGTTACAAATTTTGTTTTTTAATTACGCGAATTTTAAAGTTTGAAACCCCATCTAATGTTTTTGGAATGACAAAGTGTATTAATCTTATTTTGAAACTCAGATTGGTCATTTTTTAAAATAATTATACCCGCAGATGGGTCGAGTTTCAACTTATGTGGGACCTAACAAAATTTCTCCGTTATTTTTGCCGGTTAACGGTTTTCGATTCAGCTCCAGTCCTGGTTTAATGAAAAGTCTCGTAGAATAAATTATAGGTAGAAATTATGAAAGTCTATGACCTCCCATATTTTTGAAATTCAATGACAAGTTATTTTCGAATTGGTTCTGAAACATTGGTTAATAGAACATTTCAAATGTTCGCGGGAAAAATCTCCACCAGTTTCACGACTTTGCAGTCGGAGCTTTTTCGCTACATCAGTCACTCGTCCAAGCTTTTTGCGTCGTTTGGTGGTTTTATTAATTGTGTAATTCAGTGATTAATTTTTAGCAACTGGTTAAAAATTGTAGCCAACTGTTTGTTATATTATGTCAACATAGTTACTTAATTGGTAAATTTTTTACCATTTCCTAAAAATTAAATACTGAGTTACGGAATCTCATCAGATAGCCACTGGCAGTACGAGTACTGAACACGAACAGAATTCGGCTGACTAAGTTATAATTTGCGCATATCGCTTGGACCGTCATCGTTTTTAGATCTGGTCTTACAATTTCTGAGGCATGTTAGCGTTTTGCCTCCTTTACATGTACCATTTAAAAGCGCCCACCTTCAATCTATAAGTACCAATCATACCATATTGCTAGAAAATGAACATTCATCCTTTTTCCCCTGGCTCTTAAATTTGCTTTAATTAAATTTTTTATTTAATATATTAAAGAACGTGTTTTATAAGACTAGTTTTTTTCGCACGCATCAAAATTTAGAAAACGAGCGTTAGCGAGTTTTCTAATTGACAAGTGCGAAAGAAAGTCTTATAAAATGAGTTCTTTATACTATTTTTTATATTTTGCGCCTTCTACAATAACATTTACTTACTCAATTTGTGTTTATATTTGCAACCATTTGTACATTTTCATGTAAATAATCTTCCCAAAATAAAAAAATAAAATAAAATAATATCTCGGACACGAAAAGAGATATCGACCTGTGGTTTTAAAATCTTAAATCTACACTCTTCAAACTACTTAAATACAAATTTTCAGAATTTTTATTTTTTAAAAAATTTCCACCCTTTTTTAAATCACACCATCCTCATACCCAAAAATGGGTGTGCGGTACACATTCAACGACTTCACCAGTAAATTTCTCGTACTAAAAAACATAAGTATACCAATTTTCATCAAAATATTCCAACGGATACATTAATTATTAAACATTCCTTAAAATTGTCAAAAACTGAAAAAATCGCAAGGGGTACACCTTAGATTTTTTGGGATTTTTGGTCATTTTTAGACTTTTCCTTCTGGAGATTGTAATAGTTGTTCAAAAATTATAAAAATTGGTATGCTTATGTAATTTTGCTCGTAGAATCTAATGGTGATATCGCCAGCGGTGTATAATTGACCATTTTTGGGATATGACCCAAAAATGTGCATTTTTGAGCAAAGTTTTCAGGCCGAATATCTCGGACACGAAAAGAAATATCGACCTGTGGTTTTAAAATCTTAAATCTACACTCTTCAAACTACTTAAAAACAAATTTTCAGAATTTTTATTTTTTTAAAAATTTCCACCCTTTTTTAAATCTCACCATTCTCATACCCGAAAATGGGTGTGCGGTACGCATTCAACGACTTCACCAGTAAATTTCTCGTACTAAAAAACATAAGTATACCAATTTTCATCAAAATATTCCAACGGGTACATTCATTATTAAACTTTCCTTAAAATTGTCCCTAAATAAAAAAAATAATAATTTCGACATTATATTATTAAAATGAATTGTCAATTAACTAAAAATAAATTAGGTAAAAATGGGTTAAAGAAACGTCATCTAGTACCAACCGTCTAAAACAAAAAATTGCGTATCGAAATGTAGGTTGTAATGATTTCATTATGAACGCAAAATATAAAAAAAATATTTAAGAACGTGTTCTGCTCGGTGTACCGGCCCTTTACGTATCTACCGCCGGGAGCTATAGACCCCAAAAGGCCCCCCCCCCCGTTAAGTCGGCACTGGTAGGTTGGGTATTTATGCATTCCATTTAAAAAGAGTTATTTTTGTAACAAGAACAGCGAGTTTTAGAATTTCAGAATCACGTTTACCGCATTACAAACATTTGTTCAATCGTCCAAAATAAGATAAATTATGAAACGTGTTATAACTTTTCGACATATATCATCTACTTGGGAGGACATGCATGGTATTTTTAAGCGATCATTACATTTGCTTTAATGACAACAAAACAAATATCTTATTGTAAAGTGCAAGCACCGCCGCGCTGCGCAAGTGTCTATACTAGTCGATGAAGTAATCTCCACGAGCAAGTGCCAAGTAAAGAAACGAGTCTGTTTAATTACTTCCGGTCTTCTGAAGCTTTTGTATTCGATGTTATTATCAGATGGAATGTCCGAGAGCTCTCCATAAGGTCGAGTGGAGTAATCGGGCAGTTACTGGTATACTGGAATAGCTGTGGAAGTGAATACTCGGTAGTGTTGAGCAGTGCCGGCTTAACTGGGGGGGGGGGGCTTATTTTTTTAGTGACTAATATACATTCCACACGAGTGTAATAAACGTTTTATCCAACACTTTTTAAAAAAACTTCTTAAATAATTTTTATATTTTCATTCATCGGTTGACACTGACAAGTCAATTGAGAGAATATTTTAAATTACAAAGTCGCCCATTGAATGTTTTTGTTATATTGTTATTGAAAAAAAATTGCTGTAATAATTATTGTCTGTCATTGGGAATTATTTGAAATAAAAATACATTAAAATGGGTGAAAATGAGGACCTTCCTTTAAAACGTATTTACTTAGAAGCGCAAGCAGCATCTTTGAATTTAATTCCGAAGCAAGTAACCACTAAATCGTGTCTTGTTTTCGTTTCATTAGTCGTACATGACAGCTGTCATTGGGTAAAGATAAGAAATCTATTTTAGCATAAATATTAATATTAATTTAAATAAATAAGTTTGATAATGTTAAATTACTTCAATAATAAAATAATTTTGTAAAATTGCTTTTTATTTATATTTTAAAAACACAAAAACAATAATAATTCTTCCGTGATTTCTAAAATATTCTCTAACGCAGTGACTAATGTTGTACATTAGATATTTCAAATAACAATAGTAACAATTATATTATGAGTCGAAGTTGGATAAAATTTATTTTTTCTATTTCGGTGTTCTTATGTTTCTATAAAACACTGTTTATCACTGAAAACACGACGTTTAGAAAATCTATAAACGTACTGTTTTTGACGCCTTTCATGTTCTAGAGGTGGTAGTCATGCTTTCGTAACTGACAGATAACCTTAAAATGGTAAATTGTTTGTGTTGAAATATTACTTCTAATTGTGGATTTTTATCCTTTCTCTAGGTGATAGGACTAGAAAGAAAATAAATTTATAGCTATAGCTGTGTTAGTTAAGAAAGAATAAGAATCTGTGAAGTTAAAATTTCAACTAAAAAATTATGAAACAAGAACCCATGCGCTCAGCTTTACTTTGTCAAAATAATTAAAACGGTAAGTTTTATTTATTACAATTTAAATTTATGGTAATGCAATTTTGAATTCAATGTATTGTTATTCCAGGCAGGTTACGAAATGTATGATGCACGTTACTTGAAAATGTTTACATTGTCTACTCAATTTGTGGCGGCTACTAGCAAACAAATATGAAAAGTTGACGTTTTAATCCGTGATTTCCAGTTCCACGTTGTGGCGAACTATCGAATATATGCCGTATTATGTTTTGTATTAAAAATTGTAAGAACAGCTGTTGCCGTTATCTGTGCAACTGAGTAGTAAGTGTTGACAAAATGGTGGAAAGTAAAAGTCTAAATAAATAAATTGTTCATTAAAGTATTTCATTATTTAAAGAGTTTTATTTATATGTTGTTTTCTCAATAAAAAGGCATGATGGTCCACGTAACGTCCTTCAATCCTATATTCAAGTTTTATTTATGATAATAACCAACACGAACTACCGATATGTCAAATCAGGATGGTTCATTAATAAACCTTCGAGTTCATTGTATGTATTGGTTTTCCTCTTTCATAATTGTATAATGCTTGATACAATGTTAAAATGTAAACAATCAGACAAAATCACAAGATACACAAACTGTCAAAATGTGAAATTTCAATTTTTAGCGGGAAGCGCTACCAACATAACTGACAAAAAAAACACCAAGACACATTTTTGACAAGTCCTTTTCAACAAAATTTAATTGTAAAATTACCTCAATAGAAAAAATAGTATAAAAAACATGTATCATAAGGCCTGTTAACGCACTCGTCCTTTGTAAAACTCGCCTAGCGGCTTGTTTTCCAAACTTGGACTCGTACGCTAACAGATTGCCTTATGATACTTGTGTTTTAATGTACTATTCTATACGATCATGTCACCATAAATATATCTAATAATTATTTTAAATTGTGTTAATTCAAAGTAACACATTGCATCAATTATTATACACATAGGCGCTTACAGGGGGGGGGGTCGAAAGGGTCGACTGACCCCCTTTCATTTATGGACTGTATCCATTTTTAAAAATAAAATTATAATTTTATTTTTTCGTTTCAATGTATCATTGTATTTTTTAATAATTATTGGTAATATTTTTTTATATTTTAATCAAAAATTTATTACATACTATCTATTACTAAGTACGAAATAGCAGCAGTGTCAGAATGAGTAAATTATGTTATGTACTGTTATTATATTACATTGTCTTCGGTGTTGTATTTTCTTTAATATGCCGTAGTTTATTCTAATCATTTTATGATCACGTTCTTCTCAAAACTTTCACAATTATCGATTTTTCTGTTATATAGAAATAAAGAAACAGAAAAGTAAATAATGAATAGACATTGCATATTTATTTATATTAAAAGTACCTACGTATGATTAGGGATGCCGTATTTTGTGAGGAGCGCGATTTAATTAACATTTAATTATTATACATTTTATTTTGAGCAGTTCAATAGAATAATTATATTGTTACTCAGTAATATATTTTAATTTAATGCAACATTATATTTTCAGATTGTCTGTTTCTGTAGTTATTGCTTATGCTCGCATCTCGCATCATTAAGCCTAGTAGAAGGGGCAATTCTACGCTTTTAGAGCGTACATACGCATTTTCGTCATAAAATATTGATTTTAATTTTTTAAGAATTTGTTAAATTTGTTCATTGTAAAGAACTCTATATTATCTTACTTTGCATTAAAACACGTTTGACCTTGAAAATTATTAAAAATTCGCCTGCGGCGCATTTTTTTCTTACAACAAAAATTTCGACCCACCTTGTAAAAAAGTTTGCGGGCGCCCATGATTATACAAAATAAGTATTATGTAGTAATATAGAATTTCACTTAGAAAATCAACAAAAGTGTCTATTTTTAAATTTTCATTCTTTTATTTAATTTGAATGAGACAATCATGGAACAAATCTCAATGGACAAGGGACTAGCTGTAACGCAATTATCAGTCGATATCTCATGGGTATCCTCGAACGTAGTGGAGACGACACCACGAGGGAAATATCCAAGTAATTGAACAGAGATGTCTACTGGTGTTCTGTTATTTTAGTTATAACCATTACAGATTCTGGGATTGGAATATTTGAACTATGTGTTTAACTATCAAAGTTTCATACGTGACAAGATCAGCATAATGTTAACACTATATGACTATACGTATAAATTGTGTTATATTTTAGGAACTTGATAGTGACAATAGTACAGATTTATGAAAACTATAAACTTAGGTTTTATTACCTTCGTTACGTTACATGCAAGAATTGAGAAAAAGAAAGAATGATTTAGATAAATAGGAAGTGCCATGGCTGCCGGTTACCTAAATCGGGCCTATACTGTAACTCAGTGGTTAATTTCTAACCACTAATTAAAATTTTTATCCAATAGATATTGATTTGAAAACTAAAAATACCTTTTTTGTCATATGTCAATCTACTTGAATGACCACTGAGTTACAGAATAGGCCCGCAGATAAGTTCATTGCGACTGCAAATATACAGAGTGATCAAAAATGGCTGAAGTGTGCCGCTCCATACAATTTTGACATTTGCCGCTTACTCAATAGGCGGAGTGCACAAAAGTAGTCTGCGCCGACAGCGGACAAAAATGACAAAATTGGTTACTCATTGTAACATAGCAAGGTTATGTTTTATGTCAGAATAATTTTACAATTTCTATTTTATAAAATATTTGCAATAAATGCGAATGATAGGATGTCAAATATTATGTGATGCATTGGGGGATGTAATAATTCTCTCAAAATTACCGATTGAAGTATCAAATTTTATAAATTCCCTATAAGATTATATGAGGAACAGATGTTTTAGAAAATAACTTTTTCTTCTACTAACGTGAAAAATTCTTTTAGGTATACATATTTTCTCATTGTGAAAGATGCTTATCGTATGAATACAATTCCAACAATAGTCGTCTGATTGCAATAATGAATTATATAAAAATGTGTTTCTAATTAATATTTGAACAAAATATAATACAAGCAGAAAATTGTCATAAAATTGTATAATACTTGCAGTTGTAAGAAATAGAAGTCTATTTTTGACATAATTCGTCTATTTATTATAGATTTTATACATGTAATGTTAATGTTAAAGGTAGAAATTCACATGGTTCGTATTTTTCGTGTATTTTCTTTTCCGAGTTAGTGCAACTGATTCCACTTAGAGCCTGGTATATTTTCAATGAAGAACCTTCTTCATTTATTGCGAATATAAATAAAGAAAGATGCTAACATCATACACTGATAACGTTATATGTAGAAATATTCTTCTTTCTAATCATTCAAGTTTTCCAACTTTTTAATCTTAATTTCCATGTATTGTAACATTCAACTAATATTATAAATTATAATATAAATTAAAATATGATAAAATGGTTTACAGAAATCACACATGAGAAAAATTATATTTTCTGCCACAGTGCCTTCGCTGGTATTTTGACTTTTTTGATTGTCACAACACATATATAGCATTTTAAATATTTTCTTTATTTATTTCAATATACTATGATGTATAATATTCATGCACAATAGCAACAACTCAAAATAAAATTGTAAATTGTATTACTTTCTCGAAATGTCAAAATTGATTCGGTAACCAAAAATGTCAATGTAGCCGTTAGAGGCTCTGACGTTCAAAATGTGCACATCGCCTATGGTTTTCTTAAAGTGACAACTGTCACTAGTTAACCCTTCTTGACATCAATTTTTGGCAGAATTAATGACATTGACAGATATCCGGCCAAATTCTGTAAGAAAGTTGTTAAGACAGCAGCGTTGCTAAAATTTGTAACCAATAGAAACAAATAAAAAGCCTGTCATTTTATATTAAATTATGTATTACAAAATAAACATGGAAAAAAATTATGATTAAAATTAAATTCCATATTACATCAGCTTTATATTATTTTATTACTTTAAAATACGTAGCTAGGAAAGTAGAAAATATTTATAAGTTTGCGTGGTTGTAGAATAAAATTTAATATAATCTAAAAGGCGAGAGAAAATCTTCTTAAATACATAATAATTCTCTGCGGAAAAAACAAGCTAAATAAATTCTAAAAGAATTTTCTACTAATTTTCCCTTCTTACAATTATTGTTAATTAATTTCAGTGAGATTTCCCAGTGTTATTTTTTCTTTGAGAGTAGTTTGTAAAGAGACGAAGTTTTATTTTGTTGTGTAGAAAAATATATCCTCACTTTTCTGTGGGAGTAACTAGTGCTAGATAATTCTCCAACTCGGGAAGTAATTTGTTCCACAGAAAATTAGAGTAATTATTCCCAGAACACGTGAACCCCTTTTTATTCGTGCTTTCTAAATATTTTGCTCATTAAGAACAGTAAATGTCAAAAAATATTAGAAATTAGTGACGAAGCAATCCAGATTTATTCAGTTAGTTTTAAATGTTATTAACAAATAAAATTACTCGCTAATCTTTTAGGAATAGCATTTCAGGTATACAGGGTGTTCCAATTAAGTGATACAGTATTGCTATCTCGAGAAGTATAAGAGATACGAAGTTCGTTAAATTAGCAAACAATTTCTATTTTATAAGACTACTTTAATGAGCGAAACAAGATTTTTTTAGACCAGTGGTTCTCAAAATACGGGGTGCTACTTTCTTATTTTAAATAGCAATCTATTTTTTTTATTTGCTTATTTGATTCAGTATTTTTTTCTGAATTCAACGATATCTATATGTAATACTCTCTTATTACATAATATTTGTGAAAAATGCAAAATTAATAATGTATCATTTTTATTTAAATATGACTTAGGGTACCTTTATAATCAGGGTATGGCCATGGCGTGGCTCACGTTTCGTCCGCCATTACCGGCCCGTCTGTTATATGTGTTGTTCTTGCGCAAATTATTATGTATTTTCGTAGCTATTTGTTTTATTTTAATAAAAAACACATTTAATTATCATTTTAATATGTATTTAAAGTGTAAGTAATATATTTTATTTACTTGTGTAATTTGTTAAGATACCCACCACGATTACAACAACTATAAATTACCAATATTAAGCACAACCATTTTAATTTTTAAAAGGTAAGTTTAGAATATACAATTACTATGTAATTAAGAACTACAGATATTAAATTAGATGTGATAATAACAACCCATGTCATATATTCTACATAACCTCTAAATGTATGTCTTAATAATAATTGTGTACCTCTTAAATTAGTTAATTTTTATTACCTTTATAAATTCACAGTGTGATAATTTAATATTCTTTAATAATATAATATCATATTTATTACAAATAAATAGGGAAATGAATTACCGATAATGGCGGTGATCTTGGCCCATGTCCATACCCTGGTTATAAAGGTACCCTAATATGACTATACAAAGAGCGCTATGGAAAAAACAAATAAATCAATAAAACAATTGTTAATATTATTTATGTATTTTATCTTGTTTAAATAATAATTATTCACAACAAAATTATAAAAGTTTTTGTAATTATTTCTTCATTTGATTTATTTGTTTTTTCTATAACACTCTTTGTATAGTCATATTTAAATAAAAATTATACATTATTAATTTTACATTTTTCTCAAAAAAATTGTAATAATAGAATATTACATAGGGATATCGTTGAATTCAGAAAAAAATACTGAATCGAATAAGCTAATAAAAAAAGTATAGGTTCTAATTTAAAATAAAAAAGTTGGGTCCCATATTTTGAGAACCACTGGTTAAGAAAATTTTTTGTTTTGTTCATTTTAATAGTCATATAATTTAGAAATTGTTTGCTAATTTAATGAACTTCGTATCTCTTATACGTCTCGAGATAGCACACTTGAATGATTCACTTAAACAGAACTATAAATAATGTATTATGGTCCCAATAATATTTCTAATGAACAATTTTATATCATGTAACTATCCTGGTTAAATTAATTTGCATGTATCATCCGATTTAAAGCAGATATGTCGGTAAAATTTTATGGAAATTATACACACAATTCACACTTCGTGCATCGAATATAGGATCAGATTATTTCATTTAAACAACATTTATACGTATTGATAACATTGACAACACGGTTGTAGAACAAAACCTACATAATTTGCTAATTAAATTAGGAGGAATGTGAAACAATATGTATATGTAATTATGCCAATATCATTATCGATGTTTTGCAAAATTGATCTGGGAAAATCACCATGTACGGAATTTACATAAAAAATTTGAATTTATTTTCATGTTTCATGTACTCGATGAAAAAACTAAACAGAGTGATACCACGAAAAACAGAATTTAAAGATGTGTTAAAAGTTAAAAATATATCTAGTATGTGCTATTTTAAACTTTAAGTCAACGAAAAAACTACATTTTTAAAAAAAATCGATTTCTTTATTAAACTGTTTTTCCAGATTATAGAAATTCTATTCTATTCACGATATACGATCCCGAAATCTTATTAGTTAATCCGGTTAACACAATAAGAAGTGACCATTTTTTTATATTTTTTACCTCCCGCTACCCTTGGTAAGGGAGGTATAGGGATCGTGCTAAAAATCGCATATCGAGATTTTGGTAAATGACCACGTTTTAAGGTCCCAAAAATCCAATTTTAACATTTTTACGATGATGTCTGTGTGTATGTGTGTATGTGTGTATGTGTGTGTTTGTATGTATGTATGTATGTGTGGATCCTTCACTTTAACTCAAATACTATCATTTAGAAAATTTTGAAACCTTGTATTTCGACCTTTTTCTAATATGCAAAGAGCCCATTAGATTTTGGTGTAAATCGGATAACCGGAAATGGCACTTTTTTTCTTGTCTTGTTTCCAGTAATCTTCATATTTCTTGTTTCTTGACATTTTAGGGGAATCCCCTTTCTCTATCGTTTTATCCAATCCGAACGCTCAAATGTAACATTGGCGTCTGCGTCTGCTCTTGCGCATGCAATGGATTACTAGATATTGTTCATTGGTTATTTATTTATTGTGTTATTTCAATATTCCGCAATTTTTATTTAAAACAATGAGTGGCCAAAGAAAAATAAATCAGATTCGGCATCGGTTTTATCCCAAAATAATATTTCTCCCTCTCAAATCTAATAAAAATTTGATGTGACCAGCACAGCACAATACCTCTCGTCATTTAATTTTTATTATATTTCATTCATTTCACACAAGAAACAGTGTTGTAACTACTTGTCTGCAAGATGTAGGGTCCCGTTTTTTGTCTAAAAATGACCTAATACACGCATTGCTTTATGAAGGCGTACTAAAGTTATTTTAATAGTAAAAATTCAGAATTTTTTTTTCTGTACAACTATAACTATACTCTATGTTCTCATATATTTAAAAAAAAATATACAGGATAAAGCCAATCATATTTACTCAATTTCAAATGACTATAACTAGTCATTTTCTAATGAAACATTTTTTATTATTTAGTTGGGTTTATTTTTATGTTATTTTTCTATAACATTAAGGGTATCCTATGCGTAAAACCAATAATTCCGGAGTTATTCACCATTTTTGTCTAAATTTATTTAAATTAAATCTAGTATGCTACGGAAATTGTCTTTTTATTAAGAAAAAAGAAACAATTGCAATAGTGGACAGTAGTTTGCAATTGTATCTCCTTAAAAACACAATTTCCATAGCACACTAGGTTTAATTTTAATAAATTTATACAAAAATGGTGAATAATTCCAAAATATCGAGGACGGTTATTTCAAAGACTCAGCCAGAGGCTACAAAAATAGTTAATTTTATAAATCTATTAAAAAATATAAAGAATAAGTATCAATATAATACCTATAGAAAGTTTAATAATCTTTAATTTTGAGTGTCACGGAAACTGCTATTTCTGGTTGCTCGATTTGCCCTAAAATCTAATGGCTTCTTTCTTCTTTCCATATTAGAATAAGGTAGAAATACATGGTTTTGAAATTTTCTAAACAATAGTATTTGAGTTAGAGCCAAGACAAGATCAAGAGTATATCTTGATTTTTGTGAAACACTATTTAAAATATTTTTGTTGAAACGGGCATGTTGGAGACTTGTAGATGCTAAAGCTCGGCGTGAGACAACCTGTATAGAAGTAGCTATTTATTTACTTATTGTAACTAATATAAAATAAATATTGGCAAAATAAGGTATATAAACAAAAAACAAACCCTTTATAAAATGAAGGGATAATATCCAATTTCATTGAAAATATAAATGACATATTGCAGTAGTTTCCTATTTCAAGGCGTCTTGTTATCATGTTGAAAGGATCCTAACAGAAAATGAAATATATCTATCAAAGAGGTATACGTCCTTTACTAGATTCAATCAATCATAAAAAATTTGACAAGATATTATATTCCTTACAAAAAATATATTAAAAGGGCCATCGCTGCAGATAATATTTCATGTTTGAACTAGGTATTAAAAAATCTAATGCGATTCAAATTTAATTTTAAATAGTACCCCATTTTGGAGAAAATGAGTGCATTTGAGTTTTGAGGGTTGGGTACTATGTACAAGGAAGTAATAATCGCGAAAAATTTCAGTTTTTTACTTCCTTGTACATTGTAAAAGAAGTATTGTAATCGCGAAAAATTTCGGTTTTGAAATTTCAACGGAAATATCCATTTCGCCCATCCCTGAATCCATTTTGACTAATTTCGTCGTGACGTCTGTACGTATCTGGCATAACTCAAAAAACGGTAAGCCGTAGAAAGTTGAAATTTTGTATTTAGGACTGCTATAACATTTAGTTATGCATCTCCCTTTTTGGTCATTACATAATTTCCGGAAATGGTACTTTATTTGATTTTAATGAAAAACTATTTTTAAATTTCAAATTTGGTATATAAGACTTTTATGTCAATTGGAATAACATAGTAGATTTTGGTTAAAACAGGCTAACCGGAAGTGATATATTACCTAAAGTTGATAACAGTTTTTCTTGAATAAAACGATTTCATTTTGATTTTAGAATAAATACTTCAAATAAGAGTTTTAGAGAATTAAATTCTGCGTCTAGCACATAAAGTATTATTAAATTAGCCCTTTGTATAAGCGAGATATGTAAATTTAAAACTTATATCCTCTGGGTTTTTGTAAAGCTTACTATGGATTAGGGCAAAAAATAACAAAAAAATAAAAAAGTAGATTTTAATGTCAAATTACGTCAAATACGTGCAATTTTATAATTAGGTCTATACTTCATATTGGTCTTCCGTACAAGGAAGTCGTGTGGTGTCACATCAGATTTTTTTTTAAACTTCTTCCCAACAACTTATAATCCAAAGAATAGTTATTTGTATATTAAGGCCGCGAAATCACTCTTTAGCGTACTGAGAGAAAAATTGTCGCCGAGGCCACTTGCGGCCGAGGCAAGACAATCTCGAGGGCGGTAAAGAATTTCGCGGACAAGTTGTACACAATATTTTTTGTGCAACCGTAAAAAATATGTAATAATAATTTTTATTAATTTTAAACAGTTTCATTGTAAATAGATAGTTAGCTTTCAAAGTGGTTATGGGATTAACATTTGATAAACAAAACCATGCAATTCTCAAGTTTCAATATGATTGTTTACCTAATTTCGCGGTCGTTACCATAACAACGGTCACGAAATTCAATTTCGCGGCCTGTATTGCGACTGCGAAATGCTTATTTCGCGTCCGGTTTGCACAAAAAAATATTATTTAATTTCTTTTACCAAAATTCAACAAAAAACGTCCCCGATCCAAGAGTAAAGTCTTAAAATTTAGCCCTGTTCGTTAATGTGTTAAAATTCGTTTGTCATCATAAACTCCTAGTAACTTTCCATAAACAAAGAAATCACGCCCACAGAAGAAGTCGTTAAATTTCAACGTAGATGATAAGAAAAAAAACCTAACTTGTAGTCAAGTCGCGACAAAAAACGTTTATTTTTAATTATTGCATTCATTTGAATATGTACGAGCATATTTCAGAGATTAAAATTTACATAAAATAACCTTTGCCAAGAGTAAAATTTCATTTATCAGATGTTTTTAGTTATTAAGGCAGTCTGCAGGATTTAAAGATTATTTTTGTTGACGTACTCTCTCTCATAAATGGAAAAAACATTAACGGCGCATCCGTGATAAATTTTCCACGAGGTTCGCCACTTTCCGCGACAAATAAGCGACCCGTTTTGTTTTACGTTTTTCAGCGTTCGAACGCATTTTATTTCATACGGGGTTTTTTAAAAAGTTAACTTTGTTGCCTCTGGTAGCGGAGTCAAAAAGAATTCTCGATTCTCGTGGTGATGCTATACATGCTCATATACTCGTAGTAGTTAATGAAAATTTTGTTTCTTTTACATATAATTTTTGTTACACAGTACTCGTACTTTCATACACAAATAGTTATTGATGATGTAAGTGTTAAAAGTGACATTTTATTTTGTGAGAAGGAAGTTTGGAACACGACGCGAAGCGAATTGCTCCAAACCACGGATCACCTCAACTACAGATAGGACACTCAATGTATTTTTCGAAATACAAAATAGTGACATCTGCAGATTGCTTACATAAACTAAAGAACACTGTGATGGCTTGGTCGGCTAGGTAGTTTGTGACATGGGTGACATATTATCATTGTATCCACAAATTGAAATTTTGAATTTTGAAAATGAAAGAAATAAGAGAATTGAATATGGATATACAGATTGTGACACAAGAGGATAATTAAAAATTCACTACAATATTAAGGTCTTTTGTAAACCTCCACAAAAGATCTCAGAAATACTCCCCCAAACTAAAGATAAACGCGAACCCTTGTCGTCACCCGGTGTTTATAGTATTCCTTGTTCTTGCGGCACAGTATACATAGGTGAAACAGGAAGGAGTGTTCACACTAGATTGTCAGAACACAAACGCTATCTGCGTAATGGTATGGTATTAACATCTGCGGTCGCAGAACACCAACACAACACAGGACATAACATCTTATTTGAAAATTCCCGCATTTTAGCTCCTGTCCCTGAGTTTTACAGACGTAAATACAGGGATACTTTAGAAATATGAAAACATCCGAATAACATCAATCGGGATGATGGCTATTTCTTGAGCCACATGTGGAAACCGGTGATCCTCGGAACACGACACGCCCAAACTACCATTACGAACTCGATTCCCATTGGTCCTCATTAGCTCTGCTCATCTACCGTATCCTTAGATTAGTATATAACTGTCTTCTCGGCCTTCTTTTCGTCACTTGGTTTATTTGGCCTCTAGCGTGGTTTACACGTCGGGTAACCTTGTAAACTGAGTCTCCCTCCTTGTTGCTTAAACTCGGCCTCTAGCGTGGTTGACACGTCGGGTAACCGTGTTTAAGACAGTACCATCCCCCTTGCTCCTGAAGATGCCCCATATGACTGCGGGCGAAACGTTGAGCTCTGACCCAAAATATGACACAGTCCATTTCCGGAAAACGAATATTTCTCATGACTCAGACTAAAAATAGTAAAATCGTAATTTTAGGGATTCTAAAACGTGCTTGTTTATTAAAAACTCACCATCGAATTTTTTGACCAAAAACAATACCTTCCTTACCTAAGGGTATGACAGAAGGTAAAAATTATAAAGAAATTAAATTTAATGAAGTAGCCAGCTATGCATTAACATTGGAAATAGCTAATATAAGTTAAAAAATTCTGAAAGACAGATGTCAATGTCAAGTGTGATTGACATTGTATATTTGTGTTATAATTTTACTGCAAATATAGAATCAATTCTAAGAAACTTTCTCTATGGGATTTGTACAAAATATATAGAACTGAGAGAAAGTAAAGTACTGGAAATATAGAACCTTTCGCAAGAAACTGTCTGTATGGAATTTATATAAAATACATAGAACTGACGGAAAATAATGTAGGTACTGGCCACCAGATTTTTTCACGTTTAATGTTATTATAAATACTAAAGAATATTTTATTCTCTATATGATTTGATACTGCAAATATAGAATCCATTCTAAGAAACTTTCTGTATGGAATTTGTACAAAATACATAGAACTAACAGAAGGTAATGTGCTGGCCACATCAGATTTTTTAATATGCTCCGGCACACCTACTTTAGACTAAATCTTACACAATGAGGGCAGGTATTTCATCTATTTCATTAATAATTTTACTACTGTTTTTAACTAAGCAAAATTAATTAAAAAAGGGAATAAATTGTATACAACAGAGAGAAGCAGACTTGGATTTTAAAGCTTTTATACACAGTATATGTAATGCAGATTTAAAATTGTAAAATTTAAATTATGTTTTTAAATTCTCCTAGGTTTATTCATTTTACATACTATTTTTAGTTTTTTTGTGGCAAAACGAAATAAACTTTGATAATGAAACACTACAACACTGGCATCTTTAATGAGTATTCCTGGTTGCTTGTTTCATTTTTCAAGTATATAATTCCTGAAACATATTACCTTATTCAGACGTTATTAAAAAGTAATTCTTTCTACCCACTCTGTACGGATTCTATCTGGATCTCAATTTGCAGAGCTTGGTACTAGCGTCATTTTGTTTTACTCAAATACTACTATAATTTTATGCAAACGTCTGTGCTTCATACAAATAAGAAACTTCGACTTGTTAATTTCTTGAAGCTGAATAAATTCTTATGTAAACTTATACGTTTCCACGATTTGCAAACGTTTAAAGCAAAGCAGAATTTGGAAAAAAAATCTGGTGTGGCCAACACGATACCTCCCGCCATTACAGCCCGAGTCACAAAAAAGATTGAGTCAATCCTTATTTTTGGATTAGCGAATTTTACTCTAATTTTGACAGTTTATATCTTAAAATATAGTTCAATATAATCCAAGTTACTACCTTTTTTAAACCCCTCAACAGGATTAAATCCCAATTACAGAGTGGGTTCACATTCGCACACATCCATGCCTTAGTGGGATTCGAACTCAGGGCCCCGAGGGCACTCATGACATGAGACGTTGCTCTAACAATTGAGCCACCGGAGCTATAATAAAATGAAGATTCAATTTTAAATACCGGGATAGAATAGAATTCACTAATTCAAAAATGAGGATTGGCTTAAACATTTTTTTGAATCGTTAATTTTTATTAATCTAAATACCTACCTACATATTTACTTATGCTGGAAACTGTATTGAATTCCTTTTCTATTATTCTATTTACTTTTTTCTTTTTAAAATGTTACTAATATTATTTTAAAATGATTAGTTCTTCGATAGTGACATTTATCTGTCAGTTACATAATTTGAATAACTGCGTTTTGTTTGTTTAAAGTGTAGGCTCTGGGATTTAAATTAAAGATAATTTTATAAATTTATCCAAAAATTATATAGAAAATGTATTAATGGAAATCTATAGAAAATTTAATAATCTTTAATTTTTATAACATTAATCTCGAAAAAATAACATTTAAAGGTATTTTTTGAAGAAAAACTATTTTGAGCTTCTAGTAAAGTGCCATTTCCGGTTATCCGATTTTCACCAAAATCTAATGGGCTCTTTCCAAAAGAGAAGAAGTTGGAAATACAAGGTTTCAAAATTTTCTGGGGGTCTCGTGGCCGCGTGCCTGAGTGTCTGGTCGCAAATCTAGGGAACCGGGTTCGATCCCGACTGACGCCAAATATTTCAAATTTTAAATGGCACAAAATTGACCCCTGTGCTGCACTCTCCACGCCAGCAATGAGTGCCCGTGTGGTGACGCCTGGTAAACGCCCGCACGGTACAAATATGTCATCATCAATACCGATATCTGCTTACAAAGCAGATTGGCACACCCAGCAATGGGTAATATACCATGATGATATATTTATTTTTATTTATTTAAAATTTTCTGAATGATGGTATTTGAGTTAGAGTGGAGGATCCACACACACATACACGCAGACATCATCATGAAAATGTTAAAATTGGATTCTAGGGACCTTAAAACGTGATCATTTACCAAAATCTCGATATCCTATTTTTAGCACGATCCCTATACCTCCCTTACCAAGGTAGCGGGAGGTAAAAATGAGTGAAAAGTGAGTATCAGGTATCATTCATTCCTATATATGAATATGAAATGTGGAGTACAGATTTATTATCTTACAGTTGGAAATGTAGTTTTTATTTGTTTTATATTTTTGTATATACCTACGTAACACAAGACAACCTCGTGGCTCCGTGGGACGTTATATTTGTTCAGTTCTTCCCTCAGGGCTGCTTGAAATATAAATATTTAATGTTTAGTGTACTGTTTAATTAAAGAATGTCTAAGACCAAGAGGTAGTAACGTATGTAACGAAAATTTTCGGAAAAGTTAGATCTCTTCACCAAATAAAAAACAAATTCTTTTATTGAAATATTGACATAAGGGGATATTCCTATAAACTAAAGGGATAAGAAATAATAACGCTGATATCGTGGGTATGCTGCTAAAAGTTCCAACTCAAAAAACGTACTTTGTGAGAAACTTCAATTAAATATTTCCCATAATTGGAAAAATCAGAGTTTAAATGTTTCCTTCATTTTTACCTTCCGTCACCTTTAGGTAAGGAAGGTAATGTCTTTGGTCAAAAAATTCGGTGGTAAGTTTTTGATGAATAAGCACGTTTTAGGGTCCCTAGAATACGATCTTACTATTTTTACGATGGTGTGTGTGTGTGTGTGTGTGTGTGTGTGTGTGTGTGTGTGTGTGTGTGTGTGTGTGTGTGTGTGTGTGTGTGTGTGTGTGTGTGTGTGTGTGTGTGTGTGTGTGTGTGTGTGTGTGTGTGTGTGTGTGTGTGTGTGTGTGTGTGTGTGTGTGTGTGTGTGCGTGCGTGCGTGCGTGCGTGTGTGTGTGTGTGTAACAAAATTTTCGTCTACGATAACTTCCATACTACAATTCTAAAAATTATAATTCTTTCGTATTTCTCTTCGTTACATCCATGTGAAGAGCTGATTAGATTTTGTTTAAAATTGGACAACCGGAAGTATATTCATTTGAAGATTTTAACACTTTTTCTTGAAAAAACTATGTTAAATATCATTTTTTCACATTTAGTGTTATTATAAATATTAAAGAAAATTTTATTCTCTATACGATTTGATTACATTTTATACTTAATATTAAATGGATATAGAGTTAAAAATTATAAAGAAATTAAATTTCATAAAGTAGCCATAGCTTGGAAACAGGTACTTTATTAAGAAAATTTTCAAAAATTTTGTTTGATAGATGTCAGTGTCAAGTGAAATTGACATAGTGTGTTTGTCTTATAATTTTACTGGAAATATAGGATCTTTTGCTACAAATTTTCTGTATGGAATTTACATAAAATACATTCAACTGCCGGAAGGTAAAGTACAAGAAATATAATCTTTAGCAATGAACTTTCTGTATGAAATTTGTACAATATATATAGAACTGACGGAAGGTAATATGCTGGCCACATCAGATTTTTTATCATAGTGTTTAGCGTTAATTACTGTCAGAACATGGTCCCTCCACTTGCAGTACATTCAAATTTTCTAAATACTCAAGATTTCAATATCAAGCAAAATTCCAATCACAATAGAGCAATTGACTTTAATGATAATATTTCAACAGCACTAATAACATAACAACTTGACTCTATTTAAGCATTTGGCCGGTGGCAACATTATTGTAGATTGTGGCTAGCTAGACTGACATGCTAACATGCAACGCATACAGAGTAACTGCAAACTTGTAGTGATAGTGCTTGTGTTCCCAGGACATTACTGTCACTGTCCTTCGAAGCCATCCTGTTCTAACCATGGCTTCACTTTGCATAGTCCAAGAGACTGGACACCGAACAATAACGGCAATGATATTACACTAAGGTGACCAGATGCCCTATCAAGATGTGTATTCTCTTAAGGAAGTTGAGCTGGGCTGGCGAACACTGATTACTTATTGTTATACAATAGACAAGATATAATTAGATGCATTTAAGTTAGACATGATACAGTGGCGGCTCGTGGGTTGAAGATTTGATGGGACATATTGTAATTGTTAAAGGTGCATTCACAAATCACAAATGGAAATTAGGTTAACGGGTTTTGTTTAGGTTTGAGTAAGTCATTCATAAATGTAAGTTTAAATTACATGAAAATGAGTTTTGATATATACAGACATCTGTGTACATGCTTCAAAAACAAGGTTAAAATATCGGTAGAGCAGTACTCAAGAAGACACCTGTGCGCCGTGAAACTGTCATTCATCAAAAGCCGAATTCACCAAGTGGATACTAAATAAAGATGGGTGTATATATCTATATCATTGCAGACTCGTTTACAGTGGTGAAGTTTGTGATGTCAAACTAAATCATAAACCTAAAGTTTGGAACTTGCAATGTTTAGCTTTATGATTTGGATTTAGAGACCCTAAATTCTGAAGTGTGAATGGAATCATTTTATAATATGCGGCCAAAGTTTTAAATCTAAAGTATGTAAGTTTAAATTACCTGAAAATTAGTTTTGATATGAACAGACGTATGTGTACATGCTTCAAAAAGAAGATTAAAATATCGGTAGAGCAGTACTCAACAAGAAACCTGTGCGCCGTGAAACTGTCATTCGCTTGGCATTATTGGTTATATTTCAGCAACTAAGTTATGACAGTCTCCATGTTCTTCTCGCATTTGTTTAAAAAGCCGAATCCACCAGGTAGATACTAAATAAATATGGGTGTATATATCTATATCATTTCAGACTCGTTCTCATTGGTGAAGTTTGTGACGTCAAACTAAATCATAAATCTAAAGTTTGGACCTTGCAATGTTTAGCTTTATGATTTGGATTTAGAGACCCTAAATTCTGAAGTGTGAATGAAGTCATTTTATAATATGCGGCCAAAGTTTTAAATCTAAAGTATTTAAGTTTAAATTACCTGAAAATTAGTTTTGATATGAACAGACCTATGTGTACATGCTTCAAAAACAAGATTAAAATATCGGTAGAGCAGTACTCAACAAGAAACCTGTGCGCCGTGAAACTGTCATTCGCTTGGCATTATTGGTTATATTTCAGCAACTAAGTTATGACAGTCTCCATGTTCTTCTTGCATTTGTTTAAAAAGCCGAATCCACCAAGTAAATAATAAATATGGGTGTATATATCTATATCATTTCAGACTCGTTCTCATTGGTGAAGTTTGTGACGTCAAACTAAATCATAAATCTAAAGTTTGGATCTTGCAATGTTTAGCTTTATGATTTGGATTTAGAGACCCTAAATTCTGAAGTGTGAATGGAGTCATTTCATAATATGCGGCTAAAGTCTTTAAATCTATAGTATAAACCATAAATATAAACCTAATTTTCATTTGTGCATGCACCTTCATAAACGCAAGTTTAAATTACCTGAAAATTAGTTTTGATATATACAGATATCTGTGTACATGCTTCAAAAACAAGATTAAAATATCGGTAGAGCAGTACTCAATAAGACACCTGACACCTGTGCGCCGTGAAACTGTCATTCGCTTGGCATTATTGGTTATATTTCAGCAATTAAGTTATGACAGTCTCCATGTTATTCTCGCATTTGTTTAAAAAGCCAAATCCACCAAGTGGATATTAAATAAAGATTGGTGTATATATCTATATCATTTCAGACTCGTTCTCAGTGGTGAAGTTTCTGACGTCAAATTAAATCATAAACCTAAAGTTTGGACCTTGCAATGTTTAGCTTTATGATTTGGATTTAGAGACCCTAAATTCTGAAGTGTGAATGGAGTCATTTCATAATATGCGGCCAAAGTCTTTAAATCTAAAGTATAAACCATACCTAATTTTCATTTATGAATGCACCTTCATAAATGTAAGTTTAAATTACCTGAAAATTAGTTTTGATATGTACAGACATCTATGTACATGCTTCGAAAACAAGATTAAAATATCGGTAGAGCAGTACTCAACAAGACACCACTTCCGGTTTATCATATAAGTATAGCCAAAATCTAATATGTTGTTTCAAATTATACACGAGTTTAAGAAAATCTGTCTATAGCTTTCTGTAAAGTACTACTTTCGGTTTATCAATTTTAGAAAATAATCTAATATGCCGTTCTCATCAATATAAATGTCTTAAATACCAAATTTTAAAAGTTTTGGATTGTATCAATATATTTTTCACGAAAATATGTTCATGCTTCAAATAAAGTATCACTTCCAGTTTATCAATTTTAACCAAAATATGTTTCTCCCCTTCATATAAAAGTCTTAAATACAATTTAATTTGACAAGTTTTGGAATATATCATACTATATTTTTCACGCTTCAGAGCTTCAAGTAAAGTATCACTTCCGGTTTATTAATTTTAGCCAAAATCTAATATGTTATCACCCTTGATGTGAAAGTCTTAAATACTAAAACTGAAAAAAGTTTTGGATTATATTTTAATATTCATTAAAAACTGTTATGGGCTTCAAGTCATCATTGTAAAAATGGTAAAAATGTAATTCGTGCTTATTTACTGAAAACTACCATCGAATTTTTGGACCGATAACATTACCTCCCGTACCTACGGTATGACGGGACGTATAAAAATTCATAAAACATGCTGGTTTCGATTTCCTTATTCCAAAAACATACTTTCAAAGAAGCTTATTTTTTGAATGGTCCTAAATAAATACGATTAAACAAAAAAGATTACAGCGAATGAAAAATTATCAATACCTGTCAATATAACATTGAGTGAATACACAAAAAAAATAAAGATACTGCATTCATTCAAACATTGGAAAAAGAAATAAAATATTTGTTCCGATTGATGTTTCTTTTGAAAGTTTTTCTATATAATCTTTGTCATGATATTTCTTAAGCTTAATAATTTATATTGATTCCCTTTGTTGGGTCATAATATAAATTTTTTGGAGAGACTACAAGATTTTTATAGGTAATGCCTAACCAAAATGCTGCATGCGTTTTATTCGGACAGGTTATAAAAACATAATTACAGAGCCTCCCCATTCCATAGAAACTAAAATCCGTTGGTCTTTCAAATGATTCATTTTGTATACAGTTTTATTTGCAAATATTATCTGTTTTCGAAAACTTTATGGGATGGTTTATACATAAATTTATAGAGAATTGATATATTTTTATATTTACCGGTTTCAGGATATTATTCCATTGTTTACATGTACAAAAGTAGGCTGGTAACTAAGTAATAACTGTATCTGTATGGTAATATTATTACCATACTGACTTGTCAACAACGGTCTACAAAATGAAAATAAAATAAAATGAAAATATAATGCTCTTCATTAATATATACAGATTACGTTAGCCTATCGTTCTAAATACGGTCTACTTTATTCTGAAGTAATAAACATGTGGAACAAAGCACTTAATTTGAATATTTGTCATATTGACATGTCAAAATAATTGTTCTGTTAACCATAGCAATCTGAAAGTAGCATTAATGAGAGAATTTCAAAAAATGGTATTTATCAATAATGTCTTAATTTTCTGAAACCGATAAACTATTGAACAAACCACGGATGTTATTAATCATAACAAGCCTTAGATGTCTTAAAATCCTCGCTCTACGAGCTCGGATTTCAAACCAACATCTTCGGCAGTTATGATATACATAACATTCCTAGGTATGTTAATAGCTATTACGACTCTATTGTCCGAGTAAATTTAATTTAAAGATTTGATAAAAAATGTTTCAATTGGCGTTATTAGTTGAAATAGACGTCGGTTTAATTGTTAATTTTTTTTGACGTTACGTGATTTGACAGTTTACTCGATGTTCATTATTTGAGCTTGTAATAATCGCATACTACGGCTATTTTTTTACTCAGACATCAAAAACGTAATTTTATAAATTTTATCAGAAGTAATACAATGTGTTCAAAAAAATTCCTAACTCGGAGTGGGCTACGAACAGAGATACGTATGTCTAATCAATATTTAATTCAAAAGTCAAGTTGTCAAAATTGATCTTAAAATGTAATATTAAGAAGAAAAGACAATAAAGAAGGATACAGTATATTGACATTCGCCGGTTTCTAATTTGTTTCAATTTCTAAAATAAGTTATAAGAAGAAAAGCTTTGATTTTTTTAGATAACATTTTTGACAATATCCCATGTCAAATTGACATTGACTTAAATATTTTTAAATTGACATACGTTTCTTTGTTCAAAGCCTACTCCGAGTTAGAAATTTTTTTGAACACACTGTATCACAAGACCTCCTGATTTTATCGATAAAATTTATTTTGCACGAATATTTTTGCTTAGCAACAAACGAAAGCAAACTTCATGGTAAACTCCGAAGGAGGAGGGGTTTTACCTAATGTCAGTTTGCTTGAGTGATTTTGCTTAAAAGCAAAAAGAATAAGTGCTTAAAAATAAAAGTTTATCTGAGAAAATCAGAGAGGTCGTATGGTATTTGTTGAGATAAATTCCAAAGACAACGCAAAATGAAACAATTTATAGTATATTAAGTATTAAGAACGGTAAGGACAGTTTACCGATCGAAGACAATGTTTGGGGACTGAGCGAATCGAAGATCCCAATTTTGTTTGAGATCGGTAATTCCTTAACGTTTGTGATGCTTATACTATTTTTTGCACTATCGACGCACAAAATTTAAAAGAAAAATAAGATTTGAAAATTATTTTGACATACCCGTTCACTTCTTCGGATTACTTACGGTTAGTTACGGTATGATATGACTAATGGTGGCGCCAAAAATCGTTGGTTCACTTGTTGACACCGTGCTTGGTGGTTATGTATATTCTGCGACATTTAAAACTGTCAAAAATAGTGTTTGACAATTAACGGAGAAAGATAGTTTTTTCCATATTTGTCCAAAAAATAGTCAACGAAAATAATGTCACCCTGTTTGACATAGCACCGCGACACCGACTGTTTTGACTTTTGACATTGCAAAAAAGACATGATAAAAAGAGATAGAAATAGTGAACAGAGAGCTGACCCGACTCGCAAACCCGTTCAGCTGTGAGCACTGATCCAAGCATACCGGGTATGTTGTTCCTAGCGCCCGAATATGTGAACGTACCTGAACGCAACATACCGCAAGTGAACGGTTGCCGCCCGAAATCGCCTTTATTTACCGTCTCGCCTCCTCAACGGTAAGTAAAACACATCACTTACCGACGTGAGTCACATCACTTACCGTTCAGTAATTTGTAAATGAGACCTACTGTCTTGGAAACACTATCGGTAAATATAAAAAATAACCCGATCGTGCAAAAATTATTTTATTTTTAAACTTGACATATTAATTGTCACAATGATAATTATAAACAATAACAACTGTTTATTTACTTGGTAGCGGAAATTTATCGGGGTAATGGAGTTTTATCATATATAATATCATAAGTGGTAAATTTTTGCCGGAAAAATATTCAGATTGTTACGAGAGCTGGTTGCCTAGCAATTTATTGAGTGACATTGACAAAAAAATCACGAGTTTTCAAACGAGTGATTTTTGATCAATGACATGAGATAAATTGGCAACAGGCTCGAGTAAAGCAATCGGAAAATTTTTCCAGGATAAAATTTAACCACGAACGGTATTCGGATGACTATTTCCAAAATAAAAATCAGGTAGTCATTTATCTATATATTTTTTTCTTGACAAAAATTTTCTATTTTTTTGTGTTTTGAGGTGTTATATTTAAGTTTGCTTTTTCAACGTTTTAAATAGATTCCTGCCCGAATTGACTCGTTTTTAATAAAAACTGCTAACACTGAAAATACACACACTTTGACAGGTATGTAAACAATATGTTTCTAATACGTCAAAAAAATTTCGCTTATCAAAACTCACTTACTTGTAAGAATACATCTTATTGGCTTCTTTTTGTGACGTTTTGTCGAAATGAAACTTGGTAACTATGTAGAATCTTGAATTTGGATTGGTTTATATATTTATGAGTAAAATAGTCATATATAATATCATAAGTGGTAAATTTTTGCCGGAAAAATTTTCAGATTGTTACGAGAGCCGGTTGCCTAGCAATTTATTGAGTGACATTGACAAAAAAATCACGAGTTGTCAAACGAGTGATTTTTGATCAATGTCACGAGATAAATTGGCAACAGGCTCGAGTAAAGCAATCGGAAAATTTTTCCAGGATAAAATTTAACCACGAATGGTATTCGGATGACTATTTCCAAAATAAAAATCAGGTAATCATTTATATAATTTTTTCTTGACAAAAATCTTGTAATTTTTATTGTGTTTAGAAGTATTATGTTTCAGTTTGCTTTTTCAACGTTTTAAATAGATTCCTGTCCGAATCGACTCGTTTTTAACAAAAACTAATAACACTGAAATTATACTGACAGATATGTAAACAATATACATATTTCTAAAACGTCAAAAAATTTTCGCTTATCAAAACTCATTTACATGTAAAAATACGACATCTTATTGGCTTAAAGGGTGCGAAAAATTTTTTGTTACAATGTTTTGCCGAAGAGAAGCTTGGTAACTAGGTAGAATCCTGAATTTGGATTGGTTTATATATTTATGAGTGAAATAGTCAGTATAATACTGTTCCCATTGGTTAAATTTTCAAGTGTTTGGCATTATGATGGTTGAAAACTTGTCGTTGGAATTTATCACCCAAATTTCATAATTTTGATCTTTAAATCTTCATACGTAAAGCACCGTATATAGTTTTACGGGACAGGTAATATCACATGACGCATTCAACAATAAAATTTCATATTTTATATATTTTAATACATCTTGGCACAGTTTCGCGTATCTTTTATTGTGTCTCAGACTGTAAATCAAATAAAAAATTCATGATTCAGAAAAGCCAGGATCGTATTTTTACTGTTGGAAATTATTCCACAATTTAAACTGTGTTCCGAAGTTATAACTTAATGTCTTAGACATTGTGCTTCCTTTATTTGTTTAACATTCATGTGAGGTATACTTTGCAGTAAAATACCGGGTTCGTGTTAAATATTCTAACCTGTAAATGCTATCTGCAGAAGCCAACCGCAATAGTCGTATATAACGTCGATTATTTGTATTGTCTGGTCTAGAGCAAGAGGTTTATTACCCGCTTAAGACAATTAATAAAAAGTTAGTTGAAGTTAAATATAAATACAAGGTTGCTTTGATAAATATAAAAAATTTCTTGGATTTGTTGCCTCTGTACATTTGTTCACATTTGTATTAAATATCATTTATTCACATTTAATGTTATTATAAATATTAAAGAACATTGTATTCTCTATGTGATTTGACTGCATTTTATACTTCATTTTAAATGGATATGTAAAGTTATAAAATTATAAAGAAATTATTATTTTAAGAAAATTCTGATTGAAACATGTGCAAGTGTCAAGTGCAATTAACATATTCGTAATGTGCAAGAAATTTAGAATCTTTTGCAAGGAACTTTCAGTATGGAATTTGTAGAAAATACTGACTGTACTGGCCACATCAGATTTTTTAAATTATATTAACTATTTCCAGTATTATTGCCTAGCTAAAATTGTAGTGCTGGAGTTATCGACACACACACACACACACACAGACACACACATACACACACAAACAAACAAACAAACAAACACACACACACACACACACACACCACACATACACATACACATACACACATACACACACATACACACACACATACATACATACATACATACATACATACATACATACATACATACATACATACATACACACACACACAAACTCTCTCTCACACACACACACACACACACACACACACACACACACACACACACACACACACACACACACACACATACACACACACACATCGCAAAAATAGTAAAATTGTATACTAGGGACTCTAAAACGTGCTTATTCATTAAAAACTTACTATCGAATTTTTCGACCAAAAACAATATGTATACTATTATTCACGAAAGATGACTATTCAAGGACATTTGTTCGAAGAAAGAATATTATTAGAAAGAAAGATTACTTGACCTATGTCTATTTAATTTATATGGTGTGACAGATTTAGCTAAATAGTGGCATTACTTTCTAACACACTATAAATAATAATGACGTATGTCGTAGAATTAAAGAAACCTAATTATCTACTATACTGCCCTCTGTGCTAATATTTACCCAGTAGCGTTGACGTTTAAATCAAATTATTATTCCTTGGGTTATAGTTAAGTCTATGTTTTTGAATTTTGCAAAAACATAAGTGAAGAACACAAATCTTTCAGAAAGGCGTAATTTTCAAATAAATTACTCTTATTTTTCAGTTAAAATGTGTCCATAAATATTTCATGTTCCACGCCTGTGCATACAAAATGCAATGAAGTTATCTGCAAGTATTATTATATCAGACGGCTCAAAAACGACCTTGAATAGTCATCTTTCGTGAATAATAGTTTACCTTCCTTACCTAAAGGTATGACGGAAGATATAAATGTCTCCATTAACATTTAACAAATGGCTATGAAAATAAAATCGTAACCTAAAATTTGTATTGGCGAAATGTCAAAATATAACAAGCAGTGACATGTCACATGATAGATACTGATTGGTCAGAACCAGAATTTCAAAATCGAACATAAACCAGGCAGAAAATTGTAAATTTTAAATTAAAATTTAAACTTATACATAAATTCATCATAAACCAGCCCTAAGAAATACTGGTCGAACCAGGATGTAGTATTCTCGGTCAATGCGTGTTTTTCTGCCTTTGACAAAAGCTATTTGCCGACAAGTTGAAAAAAATTAAAAATTCGCTGGATCAAGTGGTTTATTATGCTCTTAAGACAATTAATAAAAAGTAAGGTTAAGTTAAATGCAAATACTGTTGGTGTAAACAGTGTCAAGTAAACACGATGGAAAAGAAAGTATTGCTTCGCTCAGACAGCTGATTACCAGAGAATGAGATTGCCACGTAGGAAAAAATAAATCTACAGGGATTCTAAATGCGACATCAGCGGAAAATCAACAACAGACCTAATTACCTCAATTAATAGGCGTGTCTTAATTAGTAAACATTCGTAAACGCGTGAGTTCAAATGGGTCAATTCTACCATCAACAGTAGGCCAAAACTTCTACATTACACTCTGAGAGATTAACAGTTGGTTACGTCGTTTCCACGTTTTGCAATAAGTCAACGAAACATTTTCTACTTCTACTTTTTATAGATATAATAAATTACAAATGTTATCTTAGTAAATAATTGTGGCATCGCGTCTTTTCTTTATTTCAGTAATTCATGATTTTTTTATTCGTTGAGTTTTCTGCACGTAAATTAAAATTGACGAAGATAATTTAAGATGTCTTTGAAAAAATGTATGAGATACACATTAACATTAATTGATAAGAATAGTGTACTTTGAACAAGATAAGTTTGATTGACATAAAATCTATTAGAAAGATATTAATAGTTTTTTTATGGTTACACTAGTCAACGCTATATTTAACTATCGATTATTTTGAGTCAATATGTACATGATACATTTTTTTTTCTTTTCTCGGTATACATAATGTTTATTTAAAACTGGAACACAAAATATGATATCAGAAATTGGTTTTTCTTTGCACGTTTTGTAGTTATATTATTTTATAAATGCCATTTTCTTCTTCATTTTCATAATTTTCATGGAATAAATTCAAAATTCCTACAAAAATCAACAAAGCGGTTTTAATTTCCTATATACATATTAGTTTGATGTGTAGACTTTTGCTTCCCTAGAAATTGATATAGCATATAAACTTCTTTTGGCCTTTTTGGGAAGATTTTAATGTTTGATATTATTTCTTTACATTTCTGGACGTTTCGAAGGCCCAATGGCCTTCATCTTCAGCAATATAATTTTTTTTCCCAGGTTGTGGATTTTACATTTTATTATGCTTTTTTTGTCGGGTATGTTTGCACACGAAGTTCCATCATCGCACCAAATAATAAAATCACCTCAGTGAAGATCTCCATTCTATAACCTGTTATGAAAAAAATCTGATGTGATCAGCACATTACCTTCTGTCAGTTATATGAGGCATTTACGAAAATTCTACCTGTGAACTGTTACCGGTTAACAGCTGTTTATCAGGTTATAGCTACCAGAATCGATATTTTAAGAACACAAGTGGTAAACAGGATAGATCCATAACCTATAAAAAAATTGAAAATTTGAAACAGATTAGAATTTTGATGTAGTTAACAAACTGAGCAGAGTCATACTTTAACCACATTTCCACTTTTAACGCGTGCTCTTCGCTTTGCATCACTACCTTTTTTGATATTAGATTCATCATGAATCCAGTAGATGGATCTGGTAGATATTGTACAATTTTTTAACACAGAAAGTTCCTTGCCAAAGATTCTAAATTTCTTGTATGTACATTACCTTTCGACAGTTGTATGTGTTTTATACAAATTCCATACAGTAAAATTATAACAAAATATATGGGTCGATTCTGTTCACATCTGTAAATCTTACAGATCTGTAAATTTGTAAATAATAAACTAAATCGGAACGAAACCTGCACTCTTATGTATAATTTTATATTAATCAACAAAAATAGTTGCGTTTTTGTCAGGTTTTTAAAGATTTACGGATCTATAAGACTTAATATGAACAGTATCGACCCATTAGTACGAATATGTCAATTGACACTGACATTTTTCAATCAGAATTTCTTTTAATATAGTAGCAGTAGCTGTTTCTAGCATAGCTAGCTAATTTATTAAATTTAATTTCTTCATAATTTTTTGTGCAACCGGACGCGAAATAAGCATTTCGCAGCCGCAATACAGGCCGCGAAATTTAATTTCGTGACCATTGTTATGGTAGCGGCCGCGAAATTCATTTCGCGGCCGTTGTCATGGTAGCGGCCGCGAAATTAGGTAAACAACCACTTTGACACTTGAGAATTGCATGGTTTTGTTTATCAAATGTTAATCCCATAGCCACCTTAAAAGCTAACTTTCTATTTACATTGAAACTGTTTAAAATTAATAAAATTTGTAATTACATATTTTTTACGGTTGCACAAAAAATATTGTGTACACCTTGTCCGCGAAATCCTTTAGCGCCCTCGAGATTGTCTTGCCTCGGCCGCAAGCGGCCTCGGCGACAATTTTTCTCTCGGTACGCTAAAGAGTGATTTCGCGGCCTTGATATACAAATAACTATTATAACTCTTTATCCATTTAATATGAAATATAAAATGCAGTCAAATCGTATAGAGAATACAATGTTCTTTAATATTTATAATAACATTACGAGTAATAAGATGTCAAATTTTGTTGTATTGAAAACATAATGGATATTAACCGAGTTTTACAATTCGAACATTAATCCACTTCAATCGCGTGAACGCTCTCTTGAAATCTGATTGAAAAAAAGTGGTTTTAAGTTTGGCAGGTCATAAAATAAAGTAAAATTAATGAAAGAAATATAATACACACACATCAATATTTCAGAAAGATTAATGCATTTATATAGTATCATATAGTATCTTTTAAAATTGATGAAATATTGCGAACTTCATTAATTGAAAATAAAATATGGTGGACAAAAAAGTTCTATCGGTGATAAATCTTCCTATTTCTTCTAGTACCGCAATGGTCGTTCTTTGGCGCCAAAAAAATATGAATATTCCTACGAATCATTTCAACTTCAGAGCTAGAAGCGTTGGTAGAAACATCTGTAGAGTAGAGATAAATTCAAAATTTTACTAGCCGACTGTCGCGCGCGATTTTCTGTCACATTTGTGACTGTCTAGATTAGACTGTGCTCATCAAAATACCTTCTTTACGTTTTTATTATTTAATATATTTTTAGATAATCATATTCTCCATCATATTTGCATAATATTTTGAAGATCCAGAATAACTATATAAAGTTTTCTTTCCTTTAACTAATAATAACACATAACCGCTGTTCTTTTGTATTTGTTACTTCACAGTTATTTGCTACTGACCGTTTTATTGCTTTAAAATTATTCTTTCTTAGTCCAGTCATTTTAGCTTACATCTTGTAAAAAATCTGATGTGGCCAGCACATAACCTCTCGCCAGATATTTTACCTGGTTGTACGCATAAAACGAATAATATTTTTAAATACAAATACATATATTCATCTCTCACTACAAAATAATCCTCACATATATTTGCAAAATCTATGGGACATTTTAATATAAATTATGTACAATACATACATATTCTTTATATTCAATATCCTGAAATTTTCTTTTTCTACTTTCCTTTTCTTTTTCTTTATATTCCTCATTTTTTCGGAAATTCCTTTTATATTCTTTTTTACGTATATTCTTTTGCGTTTTTTTATTTTCATAATCTTCATAATAATGTACAAATATTTTTGACAGTGACATACAAATATTTTTGACAGTGACATTTATGTATCAATTACAAGCATTTGAATTTCTTGCCTTGTAGTAGTTTGATCTGAGAATTTTTAGATGAAATTATTTTACATACATATCTTTATCTCTAAATCCATAGAAGATATAATAATGAATTTATATTTATCGAATAAAGAATTTAACGTTCTTTAATATAAGTAGTTACATAAATTTTCGATAAATAATATTTAGATGATTTCTTTCTTGTAACTACTACTTCCGGTTGTCCAATTGTTACTAAAACTTAATCAACTCTTCCCATTATTGTCAGATTGAGGAATCCATAGTTAAAAATGTCTTAAGTCTTATAGTATTTGAGATATCGTGGATCGAACATCCACACACACACACACACACACACACACACACACACACACACACACACACACACACACACACATACACACACGCATACACACACCCACACACACACACATGCACACACACACACACATACACACACACACACATACACACACACACACACACACACACACACACACACACAAACACACACACACACACACATCGTAAAAATGTTATAATCGGATTCTACGGACCTTAAAACGTGCTTGTTCACTAAAATCTGGATATGCCATATTCAGCATGAATTCAATACCTCTCTTAGCGAGAGGTAAAAATCCAAGTGAAGCTTTTCCTTCGGGATTGTCTTTGTATCGCTATAAGAAACAATGTGTAAAAAGTCCATTGCAAAATCGTGTCCACATAAAAAAATATTCAAGGTCAAAGGTGGCGATAATCAGTTTTTCTCAAATATCTTTGACCTTGAATATTTTTTATGCGGACAAGATTTTGCAATGGACTTTTTACACTGTGTTTCTAATAAAACCCGAAGGAAAACCTTCACTTGGATTTTTTTTAGAAAAATGGCCTTTTTGGTATAAAGAGACTGGACTAAACTTAAGTAGGAATATTTCTGACACCGATAGAATGTACCTATAAATACACATCTCCTCATATCCAGTCATTCCTAACAGATGAATCTGTCATCAATGTCATCATTTATTCATTACATGAAATGGAAAAAATTCGGTTAGGGAATAGAGAGTACATATATGTATGTATAAGTAAAATGTCATCTTTATAAAATGTGAAGGAAAATAGTAAAGAGTAAATAGCAATATTTGTTTTGCATCAAGCAAGATCATCTTACTTAAAGCTTTTATATCGACGCCCAAGGGAAATATTTTTATTCCCTCCTAGTTCTTTGGTGGCTTCCAATGAAATTTTTGTTATAAATAGAACATTTATTTTATACGACAGGCATTATGAAACATGTTTTTTATACTATTTTTTCTATTGAGGTATTTTTATAATTTTTAGAATTTAAAAAAATGCAATTTGTCAAAAATGTGACTGGTGTTCTTTTTATTAGTTACGTTTCCCTGTAAAAAATCTAATGTGGCCAGCACATTACCTTCCGTCAGTTCTATGTATTTTATACAAATTCCATACAGACAGTTTCTTGCGAAAGGTTCTATATTTCCAGTACATTACCTTCCCTCAGTTCTATATATTTTGTACAAATTCCATACAGAAAGTTTCTTAGATTTGATTCTATATTTGCAGTAATACTATGTTCCGTAAGTCAACCATAAAACCAGTGTACACCATGGTTCCTAAATATTTTCATCCATTTCGGGACAGATTGACACTGAATCATATGCCATTTAGAATTGACACAACTTAAAAAATATAAAAACTAACCAAATGAATGATAACTTTGAATATGACAACGAAATTGAACATTCTATTACATTTAATACCAATAAAAATAACACAACCAACAATTACTACGTTTACATGCAGTTTTGAAAATGGTTTCAGTTTTCAGTCAAAATTATGCAAAAGTGTTTACATGCAGTTTTCAAAACAAGTTTAAAAATTGATTTGAAACCAGTTTCGGCGCATGCGCATTTAGCTGATGTAAGTGACAGATCCTCTTCACTCCAAATACTTCGTTTCGCTATTATTCCAATTATTTTTTATACTTCGTACCACTGCGCACTAAAACTACACAACTGTCAGTATATTTGAAGGTTAATAACACAAAGCGACAGAAACGTTATGCTCTGTACGCATGCGCAGTATCGAAACTGAATTTTAAGTGTTTACATGAGTAGTTTCGAAACTAGTTTTCAAGTCCAACCCATGAATTTTAGTTTTGGTTTGAGATAATTCAAAACCGTTTTGACACTGTATACATGGCGTTTTCAAAACTAAAAACGTTTTAAAAACGGTTTCAAAACTGCATGTAAACTCAGTAATTATATCAAATATAAATCAAGTTTTCATACTTACACCTATAATAATTATTAGTAATACCACTTATGCGGTTTAGAAATTTGACATTGACGTATATCGTTTGATATTGTTATATTATATATACTATAGGTGTTTTTAATTCATGTAACCGGGTTACATATGGTTAACCGAGCATATCGCGGTTACATGTTTGACGTAACCGCAAGTAACCGGTATGCTGAATAAAATGCGGTTACCATGTAACCTTAGGTAACCGGTCTGAATAAAAAACGCCTTATGTCAATCGCACTTGATATTGACATCTCTCTATCAGAATTTTTTTAATTATATTAGCTGTTTCCAATGTTATTGCATAGCTGACTGCTTTATGAAATTTAATTTCTTTATAATTTTTTAACTCAATATCCATTGAATATGAAGTATAAAATTTAATCAAATCGTATAGAGAATAAAATATTCTTTAATATATATAATAACATTAAATGTGAATGAATGATATATAAAAGCGTTTTTTCAAAAAAAAAAAAAAACTTAAAATCTTCAAATGAGGGAACTTCCGGTCGACCAATTATAACCAAAATCTAATCAGCTCTTCATATGGATGTAACGAAAAGTAATACGAAAGAATTATAATTTTTAGAATTGTAGTGTTGGAGTGACGGAGAAAAAATCGACACACACACACACATACATACAGATACGTATAAATACAGACATCATTGCAAAATTAGTAAAATCGTATTCTAGGGACTCTAAAACAAGCTTATTCATTAAAAACTCGCCCTCAATTTTTTTTGACTAAAAACAATACCTTCCTTACCTAAAGGTGACGGAAGGTAAAAATTAAGTTGACAGATGAAAATTCATTGTTGACTGACTGTCAGTCAATGACATCAATTTGAGATTGTATGTCATTAATCTGTCAGTTTTGAAAGCACTAATACCACCTCTAGAAAACAAAAACACATTCTTTTTCTCTTAAAAACGACAACCTGGTTGTATGTGCCTTTTTGAATGTTTAATTGTACGAATGTATTCTGTGTACATGAATTGTAACAATTTATTTGACAGATTTCGAATAATTGTTAACATCTTATAAATTTCAATATATTATAATTACCTACGTTTCCAATCCAACAATATATAACTATGCATTTTTTATATTAGTTCAACAAAAAATATTTATTGTGTAACCAAAATAAAATTTTAATTAAAATATCATCAATATTTCATGTGTCAACAAAAACAAACATTTGTTATTATTTCATTGTAGCAAAATACAATTTTTTGATGAAACATTATGAATGAAATATTAAATTAAAATGCATTTTATATTTGTTTAGTGCAGTTTATAATAATTTCAAAATGTTTAGAATTTATTCACTGAGATAATATTCATTACAATATTTATTTTAATAAAGCAAGATTTTTAATTATTTTAATATAGATTGGAGGTCAGCTTGGCGAATGATATAAACTTTAATCGAAGAAAAGAACATAAAAGACATAAACTGTAGGTACTATAAATGAATTTAATATTGAATTTCTGTAATTTATTATTTCACAAGTAACTTATTATCATATTAATTAAAATTTAACATGATAAGAAATTAAAAACAAATTAAAATAAAAAATATTTTTGCGGATAGTGCAACGGGGATATTATGTACTCCCTTTACTTCTTTTGAGCTTTAATTAAGCGTATCACAATTAATTTTACTTCGGAAAGCAGCATCATTTGCAAAAAGAGTTGAGATAATTCCGAATTCACTTGCCTGGAAACCGATCGGTTTCAGTAAGATAATACGGATAAGGCATGAGACGTGTGCTTGATCAATTTATCTAATTTCTAAGCAATTTGACTTGTGCTACAATTTGTACAAGAGTAATGCGAACCAAAGTAACAGTAATGTAACCCATAAAATGAGAAGAAGAATTGCAAATGTTTTAGTTTTAGTATTTGTTTCTAACAATGGTGATAAATATTTGCGGGTCTATTCTGCATGTCAGTGGTTTATTATATATATATATACTTTTTTTGTGCACCATAGGAAATACAATGGTAAAATTTTCATATTGCTGTAAATTCACCCTAAAAAATCTGATGTGGCCAACACATGACCTCCCGTCAATTCAATGTTTGAAATAGCAATGAGTTTTTAAGTAAAGTACTTCTGGTTGATCGTTTGTAAACAAAATCTAATTTGTTGTTCCAATAAATAGAAAAGTCTGTAATACCAAATTTTAGATTATATTTTATTATGTTTTCCTCGAAAATCTGTTAAGAGATCCAAATTAAGTATCACTTCCGGTTTATCATATAGGTATAGTCAAAATATAATGTTGTTTCAAATTATACAGAGTTTTAAATACTAAATTTGAGAAGTTTTGAATCATGTTTTAATATATTTTTTCAAGAAAATCTGTTTATAGCTTCCTGTAAAGTAGTACTTCCGGTTTATCAATTTTAAAAAACATCTAGTATGTAGTTCTCATAAATACAAAAGGCTTAAATACTAAATTTGAAAAGTTTTGGATTGTATCAATTTATTTTTCACGAAAATCTGTTCAGAGCTTCAAATAAAGTATCACTTTCGGTTTATCAATTGTATCCAAAATCTAATACGTTGTTCCCCTTCATATAAAAATCGTAAATACTAAATTTGACATGTTCTGGAGTATATCATAATATATTTTTCACGAGAATCTGTGCAGGGCTTCAAGTAAAGTATCACTTCCAGTTAATTAATTTTAGTCAAAATCTAATATGTTATTTCCCATAATATAAAAGTTTTAAATACTAAAATTGAAAAGTTTTGGATTATATTTTAATATAGTTTTTCATTAAAACCTGTTATGGGCTTCAAGTAAAGTATGTATCACTTCCATTAATCCAATTTTACCCAAAATCTAATCAACTCGTTATATGAAATGCATGAAGCTTAAATACGGAAAATAGATATATTTGGAAGTTTGTTATAAGAGTTATCGTGGACGAAAAAAATCGTCACACACACACACATACAGATATCATCGTAAAAATAGTAAAACGTGTTGTGGGGACCCTAATTCGTGCTTATTTACTGAAAACTTACCATCGAATTTTTGGCACGATTACATTACCTCCCTTACCTACGGTATGACGGGAGGTAAAAATATCTGATTCATAATTGCAAATTTATATTGCAAAATTGAAACTCGTATATTTTCTTTATTTTTGTTACGTGTTGAAAACAATTTGAATAAAGTAAAATTAAAATCATAAATAATGAATTTGTTTTTAATATATTGTTGCGCATTTCGATTGTATATACAGGTGGACAAATGTAATTGGAAAAACACTTGAATATTTACTTTTTCATAAATTCATGTTTCATTTAATTTACTATGATTTTTTTTTACTATTTTACATTAAAACTAATGTAAATTGATATTTTATTTTGAATTATATGTATATTTGGTATGAAATATAATTTGAAACAACAAATATAAAATGAAATTCAAGTTATACTTTATGAAATAAACTATGAAATAAATATATGTAGTTATTATAGTTTTAATTTTATGGTTTATTACTATGAACATTGCAATGTGCTAAATGTGATATAAATTAAATTAGATTTTGCAAAATTGTAATGGTGTTAAATATATAATTAAAAAAATATTTATAAAAAAATATACATCTTAAAATTTGAAACGGTTTTTGACTACCAGTGGTCAATCGATTTTATATTACTACATTAATGTAATATTTATCCATAACATAGTTGACTCACCTTGGTTTTCATTCAACACGTTTACAACCCTGAAAATATAAAATAAAAATTATTTACATATTTTATAATAGCGATTAACAACCCTAGGATTTGTTATGAATATAATAACTTCCGTAGATGCCGGTTTGAAATCCAAGTTCGTAGAGCGAGGATTTTAAGACATCTAAGGCCTGTCATGATTCATAACATTCGTGGTTTATTCAATAGTTTATAACTTTCAGAAAATTAAGACGTTATTAATAAACAGAACAAAATATATTGACATACATAATTATATCAATATGGCAAATATTCAAGTTATGTGCTTCATTTTTGTTTATTATTTTTGAACAAAGTAAACCAATACACGTAACGGTTATAATCGTAAATAGCTTTTTTTCATTTAATTTTATTTTCATTTTGTTGACTGGTGTTGACATGTCTATATGGTAATTTTACTGTACAGATACAGTTATTAATTAGTTACCAGTCTACTTTTGTATATATATATATATATATATATATATATATATATATATATATATATATATATATATATATATACCGTGTGTCTATTTTAAAGGTGTACATAGGAGATTAACATGGGAAATAAGTTTTTTGCAATTTCCTGCTCGCCTAATTATTTTAAGCAAAAATGCATCAAATAAAAGTTTTAGGACATAAAATTCTTCATCTAAATCAATAAACACAATTATCTTTACATGCCTTGTAACGACAGAAATTAAATACGAAAATGTCGAAAATTACTTTGAAAATATCGACAGCCAGGGAACAAAAAATAAATAAATACTTGACGTTTTATCTGTCACAACGTAAGTTAACTTATTTGACGTTTCTGACAATTTGAAATTATTAGAGAATGAATATTTATACTAATGAAGAGCGTGATTTCAGAACTGCTAAATTCGTGACAAAATTTGAAGACTGCTAATGTGTCTTCAAAAAGTACACGTGAGCCCCGTAATAAGAATATAGGACGAGCAGCAAAACGTGCGTTACTGGAAGAAAGAGTGTTAGGAATAAGTTTAGTCCCCTTCTGTAGTATTGAAAATGAGTTGGGAGTACATTACAGCAACATACATAATTTTGTTCCACAGTTGAATTTTTAATAAATTCATATTATTTAAACAAAACTGTATTTTTTAACTTCATTTAGTCTAATGTAATATTTCTCTTATTATCATAATTGTCAGAAATGTCAAATAAGTTAACTTACGTTGTGACTGATAAAACGTCAAGGTGCGTTCAATGAAGTAAGCAAATCTAGCAAATGCTAGGTAAGCAAACGAGACTTGTTGCTTAGTGCTCTGAACGATTTGCTAGCTATATGACGAACTGTCATCCACAACTGTCATCGAGAAACCTATATAGATGTCAAATATAACATTGTGTAATTGTGTACCTGTTGTATTTCTTTTCTTGGTCTGCGAACATATCGAAAATGAATTTATATATTTATTTTCAGATAGTGGGATTAATTTGAAGCTATATTGACTATAACAAAATATTTCAAATTTAATAATGTTATAAACATCCATCACAAAACTCTCAAAGCCTTTTTTACATGTGGTTAATAGACACGCACCATATAAAGAAATAGAAACAGTTCAAGTTAACTTCATGTATGTAAAATTTGTATTTCCCGCCATTATATTTGACACTTAGCAAGACAAGCGAGAAAATTGTGGCTTGGATTGCTTGCGAGCAAATCAAGCAAATGCTAGGCTAGCAAAGTCGTTCAACAAATTTTACTTCCGGTTGCTTGTATTGCTTGGCTTATTGAACGTACCTATTTATTTATTTTTTGTTCAATTCTATGGCTGTCAATATTTTCAACGCAATTTTCGACATTTTCATATTTAATTACTGTCGTTACAAAACATATTAAGGTAATTCTACTTATTGATTTAGATGCAGAATTTTTTGCCTTAAACTTTTATTTGACGCGTTTTTGCTTAAAATAATTAAACGAGCAGTAATTTTCAAATAACTGATATCCCATATTAATCTCCTATGTACACCTTTAAGACAGACACACGGTATATAACAATGGCTGAATATCCTGAAACCGATAAAAAGTTTTACTTGCATGTTATTGAATGAGAAAATAAATTTTATACTTGTTATTGTTAAGGAAAATGAATTCTTGGTATCGTATCACATAAATTGGTAATATGAACTATGCTACTATGCATATAAATTGCGTGGGTCCTCTACAATGAGAATATTTCATAAAATTTATGGATATTGAAATGATTAAGTTACCAGAAAATATTATTTTCTAAATATTATTAAAGTTCATTGTAAACGCATATTGTATATTTTATAAGAAGTGAAGTTCGTAATTTTATCAGGAAAGATTTCCGATTTAAATTACCGAGTATTTTATGTATTATCATAAAATATTTTGAATTAACTTATAAGAAATTACCGACAAATTACAATATAGATACAAATAGTTATTTATGATATGTGTTAACACACTGTTCTTTCATTTAAATTTGTTAATCTTTTAATAAATTTGTAGAAAAAATCTTTTTACCTTCCGTTAATTTAGGTAAGGTCAAAAAATTAGATGATGAGTTTTAATATAGAGTTAAAAAATCTGATGTGGCCAGCACATTACCTTCCGTCAGTTCTAAGTATTTTGTAATGTCATACAGAAAGTTCCTTGCAAAAGATTCTACTCCTTGTATGTTGTATGTATTTTATACAAATTCCATACAGAAAGTTTCTAGCAAAAGATTCTATATGTATTTCCAGTAAAATTATAACAAAAACATACTGTCAACTGCACTTGACACTGACACCTTTCAATCAGAATTTTCTTAATATAGCAGCTGTTATAGCATAGCTGGCTAATATATGATATTTAATTTCTTTATAATTTTTTAACTCTATTGGTAACCGAAATTAACGATAGAGGCGCTGATTTTCGAAACGAAATGGCTGCCATACGATATGTTTGACATATGACAGTTCACATTGTTCATCGTATTTCGTTGACTGTGTATACAAACCGAATTTAAAAATGTATTTATATGAAGGCGAAAAGTTTAGATATTTAATTATTAATTACTACTCTACTCACTCAGCTGTCACTTATTCAATATGGCGCTTTTACGATTGCTTTCCGTAGTACCGGTTTGCTCCATTAGAGGGGAAATTTTATCTACGACTACGAATATCCATTTAATATGAAGTATAAAATGCATTCAAATCAATTAATCAATCAAAGAATAAAATATTCTTCAATATTTATAATAATATTAAATGTGAAAAAATGATATTTAACATCGTTTTTTCAAGAAAAACTGTTAAAATCTTCAAATGTGGGTACTTCCGGTTGAGCAATTATAACCAACATATAATCAGCTATTCATATGGATGTAACGAAGAGGAATACGAAAGTGTTCTAATTTTTGGAATTGTAGTTTTAGAGTTATCGCTTTGGAAAATTTTGTCACACACACACACGCACGCACGCACACACACATACACATACAGACATCATCGTAAAAATAGTATAATCGTATTCTAGGGATCCTATAAAACGTGCTTATTCATCAAATACTCACCACTGAATTTTTTGATCAAAGACAATACCTTACCTATAGGTGACGGAAGGTAAAAATGAAAAAGAAATTAAATTTCATAAAGCAGCTAGCTGTGCTGGTTATAGCATCTACTATATTAAGAAACTTCTGATTGACAAATATCAGTGTCAAGTGCAATTGACATAGTATGTTTGTGTTATAATTTTACTGGAAATATCATTACAGAATCTCTTACAAGAACCTTTCTGTATGGAATTTGTACAAAACACAGAACTGACTGAAGGTAATGGATTGGAATTATGGAATTTTTGCAAGAAACTTTCTGTGTGAAATAGAACTGACGGAAGGTAATATGCTGGCCACATCGGATATATATTTGTTTTTGTTGAAGACGACAGTCAATGGATATAAATATTTTTCAATTATTGGCACTAATGATACATTAGTCATTTCATAGTTCATTTAGTTTCAGTTTTGTTTATTTCTCTGGTAAATACGGTAAACAAATTTGCTAACATACGCCACTGGCCGTATTGTTTAAAACTGTAAATCTGAAAATAATGAACAAAATTGTAACGAAAACGCCATTCTCATTTATAATTTTTCTAACAAAAGAAATAGATAAATGTACGGTATTTTATTTGGTAATTTATCTGGTAATTTTGCTTTTACATTCATGGTAGATACCAGACAACTTACTATCGAAGTTAGCTACTCCGCTAGCGTAACGCGGTACTTGAATACCGATCATGCCGGACTCTCTTCTCATCTGGATTCCCAGGCGATCCGACCGGCTATAACGGCCTGTTTCGCCTGCGTACTCATTGTTCGGGAAATCTAAGCGTATGTAGGCACTCCATAACTCCCCGAAAAGTCCCGAAGGTATTGCGCAAGGGCACAATTGAGGCGCATTTGCATTCATCGAATTCGAATTCGTGCATAAAAGGTCCGGACGTGATCGGCTCCGGGACTCCGGCTCTAAGATGAGGATGAGTTTTACCCGAGTTTACATCATAACAACGAGAAGGATTCCACGGGGAAAATATTCTATTACTCCTAAACATTTTTTGATGTGTGTCAACAGGAAAGTTAGATGGACATAAAAAATGCTTCAAGCAACTCAACCTTTTGGGATGTTTGTTGATTTTATAGGTTATGTTTATAAATCCATAAATCTGCTGATCTTACAATGTTACCAACGATAAAAAATCCCTAACAAATTTGTAGAGATATTGGCGCAAATAGTCTGATATATTTAACACCGGATTTTCATTTTTTAAAACTTACTTTTCATACTATTAAGATAATATTATTATTACTTAAAAGTGGGAAAAACTAGCGTTAATTATTATCTTAATATTCTAAAATGTTCCACCAGACTACAAACTCCTTTACAGTTACTTTTTACTTCCTTGTACGAAGTAAAGGAAGTATTGTAATCGCGAAAAATTTCGGTTTTGAGATTTCAACGGAAATATCCATTTTGACCATCCCTAAATCCATTCTGACTAATTTCGTCGTGACGTCTGTACGTACGTACGTACGTACGTATCTCGCATAACTCAAAAATGCTAAGGCGTAGAAAGTTGAAATTTTGTATTTAGGACTTCTATAACATCTAGTTGTGTACCTCCCTTTTTGGTCATTACATAATTTCCAGAAATGGTACTTTATTTGAAGCCTATAATAGATTTTAATGAAAAACTATATTAAAATATAATCCAAAACGTTTCAAATTTGGTATGTAAGACTTTTATATCAATTGAAATAACATAGCAGATTTTGGTTAAAACAGGCTAACCGGAAGTGATATATTACCTGAAGTTGTTAACAGTTTTTTTGAATAAAATGGTTTCAGTTTGATTTTAGAAAGAAATGCTTCAAATAAGAGTTTTAGAGAATTAAATTCCGCATCTAGCACATCAAGTATTATTAAATTAGCCCTTTGTATAAGCGAGATATGTAAATTTAAAACTTATATATTGTGGGTTTGATTTATGTATATTACTGATTCTAAATTTTCAAACCGCAAACTAATATCTCCTTTACTTCTTAAGATATTTGCGTTCAACATTAGACCCCAAAAATGGACGTTTTCAATCGCTGCAAATAGTAAGAAAATGGCGCGAACAACTGCCAGTTGGGCTGTCAAACGAAACGTAAAAAATATTTCAGTCATTAAAATATCTGTATTCTGACTGAAAATTTGCATTGTTAGACATTTTAACTTCAATAAAAGCTTTTGTAACTTATTTTGATAAGAATTTTAAAGGTATCTGAGATATTCTCACATTTTACGACTAAATTTTTTATAAACAAACGCCATAGATCTCAGTTGTTCTTACTACGCGCAGATCCCATTGCGCATATCTTCTATCTCTTTAAATTGAAAAGGTCCATTATATTTTTTAACAAATTTAAAAAATGGATACAGATTGCAGACAAAGGGTTGAAAAGTATTCACAGAAAATTTCAAGCAATTATACCTTGAAATTGAAAAATAAGTGAATAACTATAATTTTATAATCAGTTTAAAACAATGATCTCTAAGTCAGATTTACTAGAGGCGTGCAATTATTACAAACAACACTCGAGAGGATGGAACAAAACTAAAAGCAAATTTATGACAGTTACAACTAACTCCAAATATCACATTTAGTAGTTATATTTGTTTCAATAATAGCTTACTAGCCAGCAAATTTAGAAAATCACTACTCACTTGTTTTTCAATATAAATGTTTTGAAATACTTTTCAACCCTTTGTTTGGAAGAGATAAAAATTTAAAATCGATGTTTCAATGCATTATGGAGTTTCAAATAGGTTTCGTTTTTTGACAGCCACCCGGTATATTATTATTACATAATACAATGCAAGGATTTTTTAAAACCAAATCTATCAATATAATTACATAACAGGGAATAGAAAAAATCTAAATATATTGTCAAGAATGTCAAGTAATTTTGACACAGCAAATTTAATAATAAAACGAACTTCGTTGTAGAAATTCTACCAGCAGGGGTACTTCATAATTTGGGGGTTTATAATATAATTCTGTACGTGTCAGCACGTTGAATTTTTTAATAAGAGCACGAAAATGAAGCTATAATCAATTTTATTATGAATTGCCAAACTGAAAACGTTTCTTAATAATACAATTAAATTGTTTTACGAGTATAATTTTGAAAAATTCTAACGTGTAACACAACAAATAAATCAAGGTTATTAAAACTAGGCTTTTTAATGTTTATTTTTAGGGTTAAAAATCTGATGTAGCCAGCACATAACCTCTCGCCAGATATTTTACCTGGTTGTACGCATAAAACAAAAAATATTTTTAAACACAAATACATATATTCATGTCTCACTACAAAATAATTCTCACATATATTTGCAAAATCTATGGGATATTGCAATATAAATTATGTACAATATAAACATTTTTTTTATATTCAATATCCTGAATTTTATTTTTCTTTATATTCGTCATTTTTTCGAAAATTCCTTTTATATTCTTTTTTACGTATATCCTTTTGTGTTGTTGACTTTTTTTATTTTCAAAATCTTCATAATATTTTTGACAGTGGCATACAAATATTTTTGACAGTGACATTTATGTGTCAATTACATACATTTGAATTTCTTGCCTTGAAGTAGTTTGATCTGAGATTTTTTACATCAAA
>OY720449.1:7519700-7542200 GCA_963082715.1 Harpalus rubripes | reverse complement strand
AAAATTTAAATTCACACATGGCACTGAGGAGGGGGGGGGTCAGTAATTAATTGCACACTTGGGTGAATTTTTTGTAACAGGAGAAATTATTAAAAGTGACGCTCCGAATTTTCTGAGCAAACGTGAACATAACCTAACGTAATCCATTATTTTATGATCCAGATTAGTGACGCACGCGTGACGAGACGAGAAATATAAAATATCGATCTCGTTTTCGAATCTGAAATCTCGATCTCGCTCTCGTTCTCGCACATTTTTTGGGTCTCGTCTTGTTCTCGCGCGAGAGTCTCGCTGTAAAAATAAGCGCGTGCGCACTACGTATTTACCTCGGTATTTACGTATCAGTTGAACTACAAAAGACAAGTTCGCACCAATCGTTCCGTTTTCCGTGTATTCACAGTCGTATAACTATAATAAACAGACGAAACACTAAATTCTAGACACCAAATTATTTCAATATGCACATAAAACTAATTTTTGTGACTAAAAGTTTCTACATTTTATCATTAACTATATGCCACTATTTAAGTTAGATTTACTCATAAAAAAGCGCTACACTGGGAACCCGCTGGCAACCAATCACTCCACTTCGCTCCGTGTTGGCTCCTATCGACGCTTAATATAAGATCCTTTACTTTTCAGGGACGATAAGAATTTTATTAACCGTAGTTTTAACTGGGATGAATTAGGGGCTGAAATATTGGAGAAAAACTAGTTCTATTAGATGCAAAACCGATTTTGTCTTTATTTTGCATTTTCTCGCTCTGCGACCGATATCATTCGACTCTAGATAGACTTCGAGATAGACTCAAAAAAATATAGTCAATTCGTATGATTTTCACATTCACCTGTTCTATGCACGAATTACCGTTGACTCCACTCCCTGTACGCTGCATTTTTCATTGAATTTATGAATAAAAGCTATAAAGTTACAAATACTTTTTCTTGCGAGACTCTCGCGATAATCTCGCGAGATTTCCCGCTTCTCGCAGTTGTAATATCGATCTCGCATCGAATTTTAAATTGCAATCTCGCTCTCGTTCTCGTCTCGCATAATGCAACGAGACGAGGCGAGATGCGAGAGTACTCTCGCCTCGTCGTGCATCACTAATCCAGATAACTGGCACCTCTTTGGACCACCGCACAGTTGTCCATCGCCTAGATGACTTTATCCTAAAAGATTGCTCTGAGTAATTTTGCGTTTGCCTGTTTCTATTTCTGTACAACCTTAATATTTGGTGAATTTTTTGTATTACGGGCTTCTACTCCAAGCTATTCTAACAGCGAACTTGTAAACTTCAGATTGCTGTTGTGATAGGACGTAAGAGCAATAACAAATAAATAATTTTTCTGTCTACCTGTACGAAAAGCGAAATTTTGCGAACTTATTTTCGGATGAAAAATGACACTTTTCTGAAGGTTAACACTTTTGTTCCGAAAATCTTTTTCGTCCGCCATGCCTACTACGATTTAATAATTATTGTAATTGTGTGTACTACACTTATAGATCTATTATTAGTAAGGTAGACAGAAAAATGTAATATGTACCTCGGCAAAAAATGAATATTATAGCCTCGCTTGTTTGCAAAACTCAAGCTCTGCTATAATATGCAATTTTTTGACTTAGGTACATAAATAAGTTTTTATAAACTATTCTAAATTATATTTCAACTTGTTATCTTTGTCAGTCATTTTTCTTATCGTGAGTTTTTGTTTAGTGTAGATGTCACAAGCTTTCGTGCAGGGTCGATAGTTTGTTATGGATGCCTTACCCTGCTTACCCTGTACTCTGCACCCCCTCGAGTCAGTATTAGTTTGTCACGTCGTGAAGATGTTTGTTTTAACAAACAATATAGCTAGAAACCACAGCCACAGCATACTTAAAATCCACAACGCCAGCACAATGATATCGAATATATACCCATTGAATGCTTGAATTTTGAGAACCAAAATAAAACGTTGTATGTACCACGGGCATACTCAAGATTATAGCACCTGGGAAAATTAAAGCTCTCCGCTACGCGTCAAGCTTTATACATTCCCCGTGCTACAATCTTTTGATTATGCTCTTAATACAAAAATAACTATTAAAGTGTTTTTTATCTCCCGCTACCATGGTAATGGAGATATAGGGATCGTGCTAAAAATCGCATATCGAGATTTTGGTAAATGACCACGTTTTAAGGTCCCTAGAATCCAATTTTAACATTTTCACGATTATGTCTGTGCGTGTGTGTGTGTATGTGTGTGCATGTGTTTGTGTGTGTGTATGGATCCTGTTTACGCTCTAACTCAAATACTAGCATTCAGAAAATTTTGAAACCTTGCATTTATACCTTATTCTAATATGGAAAGAAGCCATTAGATTTTGGTGTAAATCAGATAACCGGAAATAGCACTTGACGCTCAAATAAGATTTTCTTCGAAAAATACCTTTAAATGTTATTTTCCCAGATTTATGTTATTATAAAAATTAAAGATTATTAAATTTTCTATTGGTTTGCATTAATACTTTTTCTATACATTTTATGGATAAATTTATATAATTATCTATAACCTAAATCACAGAGTCTGCGCTTTATTTATTTATTTATTTATTTATTTATTTATTTATTTATTTATTTATTTATTTATTTATTTATTTATTTACACCACTCTACAGGATTTAAAATCCCAATTACAGAGGGGGGTATAAAAACAAATACAGAAAATTACAAATTAATAATTTGTGTCCCAATATATGAACTTATGATACTTACAAGATAATATAATAAGTGTTGTATCCTTTACATTGTTTACAGTTTAATTAATTGAAAAATATTCAACAATCTTTTTTCTGAAATAATTAAAATTGTCAGAAAAAATATCTGCATTAAGATCAAGATTATTAAATGGCATACATAATGTATTACACGGTATTAATGTATTATTAAGGTAAAAATTTGAATTCGAGAACTTTATGTATAGAAAGTCGGAAGATATCTACCATTAATTCTAGGCACAAAGAAATTAACATTGCACAAAAATTCACTATCATTATTTACATTATGAATTACTTTGTATATAGTATGCTGAAAATATTTCGTCTATCTCAAATGTATGTAACTGACCGATAAATGTCACTGTTAAAGAACTAATCATTTCAAAATAATAATAGTAACGTTTTAAAAAGAAAATAGTAAATAGAACCATAGTTATATGAAATGGATTTTAATACAGTTTCTAGTAAAACTAAATATGTAAGTATGTATATTTAAATTAATGAAAATTAAATAGCGGGAAGGGTTGTGTTGGCCACATTAGATTCATATCAAAATTAACAAATATCTTTATTTTACTTCATTTTTTGGTTTAGGAGTATTAAATATGAAGAGATTCAAAAGAATGCATATACTCATATAAAATATGGTTTATTCTAAGCTACAAGCAAAGCAATCCTACACAGAGATTTGTACAATATTCCAAGTAAGAATTCCGGTAGAATTTCAGTAATAAGTTAAAACTTTCAATTTAAATCCGGCGCATAGCGGTGCCTAAATACGCGATATATTTCGGGGAAACGCGCATCTTAGGATATAAAGTTTGTGTGCATGCCAGCGTTTACTGCGCCGAACAGACAGTCCTGGCTCTGCATCTACATCACTTCTAATCTACGTAAATCGTAAACCAACGCATCTGAATTCAAATATGTGTTTGTACGGCTTTTATACTCACGTACGCCGCTCAACGATCTTTCAAATGCATCTGATGCACTTTCAGGTTTTTATTCTAAGCTTTACAAATTGGTTTGCGCAGCAAATGTTGAATTTTGAGTAACATGTAACATAGCTATGAATTTATTTTTAAAAAAATCTGACTTGGCCAGCATATTACCTTTTGTCAGTTCCATATATTTTGTACAAATACAGAAAGTTTCTTGCACAAGATTCCATATTTCAAGTACATTACCTTCTGTCAGTTTTATGTATTTTGTACAAATTTCATACAGAAAGTTTCATGTACCTAAGAACAGCAATGTAAATGTAACAATTTGCAATTTTTTACCTCTCGCTAAGAGAGGTATTGGATTCATACTAAAAATCGCATATACAAATTTTCGTGAATAAGCACATTTTAAGGTCCCTAGAATCCGATTACAACATTTTTACGATGATGTCCGTATGTGTGTGTGGATGTGTGTGTGGATGTTGGATTCACGATTTCTCAAATAATATAAGCCTTAAGACATTTTTAACTACGGATTCTTCAATCTAACAATAATGGGAAGAGTTGATTAAGTTTTGGTAACAATTGGACAACCGGAAGTAGAAGTTACAAGAAAAAAATCATCTAAATATTATTTATCGACAATTTATCTAAATATTAAATAACGTTAGATTCTTTATTCGATAAATATAAATTCATTATTATATCTTCTATAGATTTAGAGATAAAGAAATGCATATAAAATAATTTGATGTAAAAAATCACAGATCAAACTACTTCAAGGCAAGAAATTCAAATGTTTGTATAGGACAAATAAATGTCACTGTCAAAAATATTTGTATGCCATTGTCATAGATATTTATACATCATTATGAAGATTATGAAAATAAAAAAAGTCAACAACGCAAAAAAATATACGTAAAAAAGAATACAAAAGGAATTTGCGAAAAAATGACGAATATAAAGAAAAAGATAAGGCAAGTAGAAAAAGAAAATTTAAGGATATTTTATATAAAGAAAATGTATGTATTGTACATAATTTATATTAAAATATCCCATAGATTTTGCAAATATATGTGACAATTATTTTGTAGTGAGACATGAATATATGTATTTGTATTTAAAAATATTTTTCGTTTTATGCGTACAAACAGGTAAAATATCTGGCGATAAACTTCAAACTGAAAATTAATTTGGTTATTAGTTGCACATGTACCTAACGAACTTCATAAAAAGATTACATACAAATCTGTTAGTGGTGGGAAAATTACAATTTGTTAGCTACTACTATGGACTATGATGAAAATTTAGATTTTTAAAATGTAGTAATTTGTATTAAGTATAATTAATACAACATCTAGGTGTACGACTTTTTATAAATTTCATATTACCTATAAATTTTGAATATAAATAAATGAAAACAAAATAAAAATTCTCGTATTTTTGGTATTTTTATAGTACCTATCTATATAAAAACATGCGACTGACAGTTTCTAGTAACGATAAGTGACATTTACACTGAACGATGAAACATATTTCGGCTATTTCTTCTTATACACCTGGTACACTGATGTCACATCTTCCGTGCCTAAATTTTAATAAATGATAAATAAATAAATAGAACAATAGAAAAGGAATTCAATTCGGTAAGTAAAGTAAATATGTAGGTATGTATATAGATTAATAAAAATAAACGATTCATAAAAATGTTTAAGCTAATCCTCATTTATGGATTAGTAAATTCTATTATATCCCGGTAATTAAAATTTAATCTTCATTTTATTATAGCTCCGGTGGCTCAATGGTTAGAGCAACGTCTCATGTCATGATTGCCCTCGGAGCTCTGTGTTCGAATCCCACTAAGGCTTGGATGTGTGTGTGATTTGAATAACTCTGGGATTTAAAATATAGATAATTTTATAAATTTATCCATAAAATATATAGAAAAAGTATTAATGCAAATCTATAGAACATTTAATAATCTTTAATTTTTATTACCTTCCGTCACCTTTAGGTAAGGAAGGTATTGTCTTTGGTCAAAAAATTCGATGATGAGTTTTTAATCAATAAGCACGTTTTAGGGTCCCTAGAATACGAATTTACTATTTTTACGATGATGTCTGTATGTGTGTGTGTGTGTGTGTGTGTGTGTGTGTGTGTGTGTGTGTGTGTGTGTGTGTGTGTGTGTGTGTGTGTGTGTATGTGTGTATGTGTGGATGTGTGTGTGTGTGTGGATGTGTGTGTGTGTGTGTGTGTGTGTGTGTGTAACAAAATTTTCGTCTGCGATAACTCTAATACTACAGTTACAAAAATTATAATTTTTCGTGTACTTCTTCGTTACAGCCATATGAAGAGCTGATTAGATTTTGGTTACAATTGGTCAACCGGAATTACCATCATTTGAAGATTTTAACAGTTTTTATTGAAAAAACTATGTTAAATACAATTTTTTCACATTTGATGTTATTATAAATATTAAAGAATATTTTATTCTCTATACGATTTGACTGCATTTTATACTTAATATTAAATGGATATAGAGTTAAAAAATTATAAAGAAATTAAATTTCATAAAGTAGCTATAGCTATGAAAACAGCTACTATATTAAGAAAATTCTGATTGAAAGATGTCAGTGTCAAGTGAAATTGACATAGTGTGTTTGTCATAATTTTTACTGGAAATGTAGGATCTTTTGCTTTCTGTATGGAATTTGTATAAAATACATACAACTGCTTTAAGGTAATGTACAAGAAATAGAATATTTAATTTAATAATAATAATAAATCTTTTATTTCTGCAGATGCATTATACTGCATATAGACAACGTCACAAAATAATAATTTTCTGTATGAAATTTGTATAAAATACATGCAACTGCCGGAAGGTAATGTACAAGAAATAGAATATTTAATTTAGCAAGGAACTTTCCGTATGAAATTTGTACAAAATACATAGAACTGACGGAAGGTAATGTGCTGGCCACATCAGATTTTAATAACATTAATCTCGACAAAATAATATTTAGGGCCGGTATTTCCATCTCCGGATAAAGTTCAGGATAACTATCCGTCAGATAAATGATAAAATATCGCATCGAAATTAAAGCATAAATGAAGTAAATTATATTGAATGTCATTTTTTGATGCGATATCGTTCATTTATCCGACAGATAAGTTATCCAGCACTTTATCCGAAGATGGAAATACCGGCCCTTAAAGGTATTTTTCGATGAAAAATTATTTTGAGCTTCTTGTAAAGTGCCATTTCCGGTTTTCCGATTTTCACCAAAATCTGATGGGCTCTTTCCATTACAGAAAAAGTTCGAAATACAAGGTTTCATTATCTGAATAGTATTTGAATTAGAGTGGAGGATCCACACACACATACAGTCATACACATAGACATCATCGTGAAAATGTTACAATTGGATTCTAGGGACCTTAAAGCGTGGTCATTTACCAAAATCTCGATATGCTATTTTTAGCACGATCCGTATACCTCCCTTACCAAGAGTAGCGGGAGGTAAAAATGGCTTTTTTATATTAAGTGTATATGTTACAGAAATATTTATTCAATATATTTATAAAATATTTACGTAAATATTTAAGACAGCACTTTAAATTTCGCGCGAATGTATACAACAAACAAGATAGCCAAACCTCACTTAAGGTCATAGAAAGGCCAAACCAAACATCAAAGAAGCCAACAAGAGAGTCGCTTGTATTAGTTTATCTGTTCTGTGATGATAGTTTGAAAAGAAGCTGCAGTACTGCAGTATTTATTCTAATTTCATGCCTAACTTACACTGTGCAAGTACATAAATCACCTGGCTTTTATTTACTGTCGGTAAAACAAGTAAAGTAAAGCTTTATTAATCAGCAAGTCAACCACGTAACCCAGGGGCCTCCACAAATCATGGACTTTAGCTAAAATATACATTTCTATACAATTTATTTATGGACGGCGGGCCTCCATTTTCGCATTGCTCCAGGACTATAATTAATATAACCTTCAAAACTCAAATATACTCATTTCTGCTCATTAGATCGTCAGGCATGTATCTCCACCCATTTTTGGGGTATTGGCCACGGAGTATAGTAAATTGATTGAAATTTTTGTTATTAATGATTTATAAGGAAAAAGAAGATAAATAACCTGAAGCTTCGTGCATAAGATCACCTATAACATAAGGAAAAGTTATAGATTCAAGATTCAACGTACCGTGTCAAAAGAGTTGGGTTATAAATGGATTTATACGTTTGGGGATGTTTTTCAAGAACGTAAAAATTCGTGAAGATATATGACTATTTACGATTAAGTAAATGAGGCGCGAAAAGTTTGTCTGAATAAAAATAGAACAGCAAATTTTCCTTTTTACCTCTCGCTAAAAGAGGTATTGAATTCATGCTAAAAATCGCATATCCAGTGAATAAACACGTTTAAGGTCCCTAGAATCCGATTTTTACGATGTCCGTGAGTGTGTGTGTGTGTGTGTGTGTGTGTGTGTGTGTGTGTGTGCGTGCGTGCGTGCGTGCGTGCGTGCGTGTGTGTGTGTTGGATCCATGATTTCTCAAATACTATAAGATTTCAGACATTTTTAACTACGGATTCCTCAATCTAACAATAATGGGGAGAGTTGATTGAGTTTTGGCAACAATTGGACAACCGGAAGTAGGAGTTACAAGAAAAATATCATCTAAATATTAATTATCGAAAATTTATGTAAATAAATACTTAGGTATATTAAAGAAGATTAAATTCTTTATTCGATAAATTTAAATTCATTATTATATCTCCTATAGATTTAGAGATAAAGAAATGCATATAAAATAATTTGAAAATCTCATATCAAACTACTTCAAGGCAAGAAATTCAATTGTTTGTAATTGACGCATAAATGTCACTGTCAAAAATATTTGTACATCATTAAGAAGATTATGAAAATAAAAAGAAATTAACGCGTTGTTAATGAATATACGTAAAAAAGAATATAAAAGGAATTTGCGAAAAAAATGGCGAATATAAAGAAAAAGAAAATTTAAGGATATTGAATATAAAGAAAATGTAGGTATTGTACATAATTTATATTAAAATATCCCATAGATTTTGCAAATATATGTGAGAATTATTTTGTAGTGAGACATGAATATATGTATTTGTATTTAAAAATATTTTTTGTTTTATGCTTATAACCAGGTAAAATATCTGGCGAGAGGTTATGTGCTGGCCACATCAAATTTTTACTTTCAAATAAATAAATAAATACTTTTATTTCCGTATCACTGATGCAGAAAATACGATAGATAATTAATTTTTAATTACATTTGTCTGTGTAAATATAAACTATATTGTGCAGAATAAACTCCACTTAACCCTAATTTATATTTCCCTCCTACACCTTTTTTGCAATATTAGGACTTCAAATAAAATTGAATCCAGCCAAGAAGATTGCATTCATTTTATTGTATACATGCACGTAATGAAATCTTGCATCCACTTATTTGTAAACGTATGTTCATTTCTTATTTTTATCCGACGGTATATTTTTATTTCCTTTATTACTTTTACGTTTATACAATCCATATTGAACCTGTTGGATAGTTTTTTTAATCTTTTAAGGTTTGCCAATTTTACTGGATATAAAAGTATATGGCCTCTTTAATATTCAGTTAAAATTTGAAAAAGAAACTATTTAAATTATTGTACTTAAAGATGAAAAATATCAGAGCAGAACAGAAACTATTTAAATTATTGTAAATAAAGATGAAAAATAATGTACTACTCTTGCCCTACGGCTTGTCACCCCAATTTTTTTTCTGGATATAAAAGTGTATGAGCTCCTTAATATTCAGTTAAAATTTGAAACAGAAACTATTTAAATTAGTGAACTTAAAGATGAAAAATATCAGAACAGAACAGAAACTATTTAAATTAATGTAAATAAAGAAGAAAAATAATGTACTACTCTTGCCCTACGGTTTGTCACCCCAATTTTTTTACTGGATATAAAAGTATATGGCCTCCATAATATTCAGTTAAAATTTGAAACAGAAACTATTTAAATTAGTGTACTTAAAGATGAAAAAAATCAGAGCAGAACAGAAACTATTTAAATTAATGTAAATAAAGATGAAAAATAATGTACTACTCTTGCCCTACGGCTTGTCATACCAATTTTTTACCTATTTTTGAAATAAAAATTTTTGTAGGGCCACATAATATACAATATGTAATCAATCAAAAAAAATGTACCTGCATACCTCAGAAAGGCACGTAAATAAAACTTTGAATATAATAAAGTACTCAATAATAATAAATATAAATATATAGTAAACTAAGTAAACTATTTTTTTTATTCAATAAATGTTTGTATTGTATGACTAGCGAATTCAAGATAACGTTTAGATTATTTAATAGATGTGGTTTCTATTGAAAACATTTCCATATATTTGATTTGAAAGGAAACTGAACCGTTACAGAAGATTAGAATTGTACTCAATACCAGGAGGCATTTAAAATGACCTTAGCAACAGGATTCAGGGATGTATTTAAAAAAATTAATACCGCAAATTCTAGTTCATTCGTCTCAGGTGTAAGCAACCCTCGAGTCGGAATTACTGTTAGGCGAAATTAAAAATAATCTTATTTCATAGAATTGCCAAACTAAATAGTTTAAAGATGAAAATATTTTGTTATAATCAACATAAACAAAAAATGTTTGAAATATTTTAAACGCACCCCTGTTTTTATATTCGGTTACCCTAGTCGGCCATCCATTTTCAGCCAGACATAGTAATGTATTTTTGTGATTTCCTAGTCCAGTATTTGAATGGGTTCATGCAAAAATTACAAACCTGAATATTTCGCACAATTCTATTCTTCTCTAGGGTTTCAAAAGAAACCACATCTATAAAATAATTTAAACGTCAACTATCATTCGCTACTCATACCATACCATAGAAATTGACTTTCACTCTACTCTCGGTCAAGGAAATAATTTTGTAATTTGAAATGTCAATCTATAATCAACAGATTATAAAAGTAATATATAAGTTCAAATTTTGTTTCAAGATGTTTAAGAAGTAGCTATACTATTTAGAAATTCTAAGCAATTTCAACTATACCTTGTTCCATTTAAGCCATTCAGTATTGCGGAGCGTAGGGAATAATGTTGACATCTCTGATTGGCTGAAATTAGAGACAAGAAACAAGTTTACCCAATGTAATTTCGGCTACTTTAGGTTTGCGCTGTTGCCAGTGCCATCTACTGAATGGCTTAAATGGAACAGAGCATAACAAAATAGTTTTAAAACGAATGAAAGTAATATGCAACATGCAACGACCACATAATCTCTTATTATGTACTAGAACTACATAGAATATGAACCAAACTGCAACTTATTCCAACAAAGGTGCGCCTGGATCAGATATTGTAATCCGTAATCGGTGGATGACAGATGACAGCTACCCGGAGATAAGTTCACCGCTATCTATGTGTTTGCTGTTGTATTAGCTAGATTGCGCTAGTGTCGAGCCCTGGTCACATGATCTGCGCAACCGGACGCCGGACGTGCTGATGACATTTTGTTTAACCGTCCGCGTGACCCATCCAGATGTTTACGTTTCATTTAGTTTATGTTTTGCTCGTTTGCTCTCATACTAAGACGAAGAGCATACCAAAAGAATTAAGAGAGTAAATTGGTGGAAACTAAAGTATAATTATTACGACAATCTTTACTTTCATCTTATAAAAAACAAAATTGTTACTATGTTTCAAAGTTAATTTTTTTTAAATAGCTATTTATGTAATCCTAATTATTGGATGTGTCCCGTATCCGAGAAACAGCCTGTATATATTTTGATCATATAACAAAAAAATCTGGTGTGGCCTACACAATACCTCCCGCCATTACAGCCCGAGTCACAAAAAAGATTCCTTATTTTTGGATTAGCGAATTTTACTTTAATTTTGACAGTTTATATCTTAAAATGTATTCTAATCTAATCCAAGTTACTACCTTTTTTTAAACCCCTCAACAGGATTAAATCTCAATTACAGAGTGATTTAACACTCACACACATCCATGCTTTAGTGAGATTCGAACCCAGAGCCCCGAGGGCACTCATGACATGAGGCGTTGCTCTAACCATTGAGCCACCGGAGCTATAATAAAATAAAGATTAAATTTTAAATACTGGGATAGAATAGAATTCACTAATCCAAAAATGAGGATTAGCTTAAACATTTTTTTGAATCGTTAATTTTTATTAATCTAAATACATACCTACATATTTACTTATGCTGAATCGAATTCCTTTTCTATTGTTCTATTTACTTTTTTTTTAAAACGTTACTTATATTATTTTGAAATGATTAGTTCTTTGATAGTGCCATTTATCTGTCAGTTACATACATTTGAATAACTGCGTTTTGTTTGTTTAAAGCGTAGGCTCTGGGATTTAAATTATAGATAATTTTATAAATTTATCCATAAAATATATAGAAAAAGTATTAATGCAAATCTATAGAAAATTTAATAATCTTTAATTTTTATAATAGCATTAATCTCGACAAAATAACATTTAAAGGTATTTTTCGAAGAAAAACTATTTTGAGCTTCTTGTAAAGTGCCATTTCCGGTTATTCGATTTTCACCAAAATCTAATGGGCTCTTTCCATTACAGGAAAAGTTCGAAATTTTCTGAATGATAGTATTTGAGTTTGAGTGGAGGATCCACACACACATACACACAGTCACACAGACATCATCGTGAAAATGTAAAAATTGGATTCTAGGGACCTTAAAACATGGTCATTTACCAAAATCTCGATATGCGATTTTTAGCACGATCCCTATACCTCCCTTGCCAAGGGTAGCGGGAGGTACAAAATTTTTTGATAAAATTATTTTACCGATTAAATTAATTTGCAATGAATTTCCCTACTGAGAATTAAATAGCGAACAGTTTATTTGTGATGAATTTTCCGAGAAATTGTTAGCAAATTGGAAAAATCTATATCAGATAATTGTTTTAATGTTCATTTGTTTACATTGCGATGAAAAGTTGCGAGTCAATATTTACTTGTAATTGTGTAAACAGTGTTTTCATACAAAAATAGAAACCTCTTTGAATAAATCCGCGTTGCAAAGTAGTTCTAAGAATACAAAATTAAATTTCTTGTATGTGTGGCGATTTGCAGATTTAAAATAGCTATTTGTATATTGAGAGTTCAAAATGGGACATGTCGATTGAAAGGTTGTTGCCCAGTGACCATTCGCGCTAGTTATATTCATATCACAAGCCGTACGGCTTCATATTACGTCTAGCCTTGTAGTTGCCAGTCGGCATTCTTTATCAATCACGCGCCTGTTGTCATCAGCAATGACTAATCTTATCAGTTAAAAACATGTGTAATTGTAATTAACAACTAGTAGTAGATGTACCTTCTTAATAACAAGAGCTACCATAAGTCTCTTGTACGTTTGGAGTTAAATAATTTTTTTAAAAAGATTTCGAACAAAGTTCGTAATTTAATTGGCGCAGTCGATAGTAGGATAACTACATAACGTGTTGTATCGAAATTTGCAAGTGCAAATCAATTCGTTAAAATACTTCACGGTCAGTTTCAACTGTTCAATTGTGGAACCTGAAAGAACTCAAACGATAAGGAGGACAAGTCCATCATCCATAGAGCCCGCAAGTCGAGAGCCCGGAGATCTTCTGCTACTCACCCAAGTCTACAGAGCCCGCAAAGCGAGAGCCGAGACAACCCCTGGAGTCATCCACAGTGCCCGTACATCGAGTGCCCGGAGATCCACATTTTAAGTGTCTATAGTGCCCGTATATCGAGTGCCGAGACTAAAACCGGAATCATCCACAGTGCCCGTACATCGAGTGCCCGGAAATCCACACCTACTTTTACGTCTATAGTGCCCGTACATCGAGTGCCCAGACTAAACCGAATGAAGATAATACTTCTCACCCTATTGTCCATTTTGTAAGTAAATTATATATTGTAAAAATATTTTATTACATTATTATATATAAAAATAATGGCAGTTCCTGAATTAAGAGAAATTCATTTAAAATTAATCCCAGAATTTAATGGGAATCCAAAACTTTTATCCAACTTTGTTTCTGTTAGCGAAGAGCTAATAAATACCTTTTATAATAATGCGCAAGTTGAATGTTTTCAAAATAAATTACTTTTATTAAGTATAAAAAATAAAATAACCGGACATGCAGCCGAACAATTAGCCGGCATAACCATAAGAAGATGGCTTGATATAAAAAATGCTTTAATAAACGCTTACGCGGATAAACGGGATGAATTAACATTACTAATCGAAATCGCGAATATAAAACAAGGAAATAAATCCTATCTTGAATTTTATAATAATCTTTCACACCTTCTCGGTTTGTATACTTCATATATTGAAATGCATTACCAAAATCCAATCACTGAAGAAGCATTAAAAACAAACGCGAATAAACTAGCCTTACGACTGTTCACATTAGGTTTAAAAGAACCCGTTGGCCCATTAATAAGATCACGTAATCCAGCAACATTAAATGATGCATACCATCTTTTAACTAACGAATTTAATGTCGAATATGTAAAACCTGTTAAACAAAATACGGGTATGCCCATGCAACAAATCCCTGCAATGACATACAACAAACCAATCAATAATCCCCAACCAAAATATAATCCACAACCAAAATTTAATTTCCCTTCACAACCCATTCAATTAAAGCCTACTACACAACCACATAAAACATTTGCACCACGGCAACAAGTGAAAAACGCCCAATTTATGAGACCCACACCAATGAGTGTTAGCACTAGATTTACAAGAACTAATCCTCAAGCTAATAATTACGTCGCACAAAATCAAAATCCTAACAATTTTGGAAATTACTTTGTAGAAGAATTATACAATCAAGATTTCGAAAATCCCGACGAAATAAACAATGAGGAAAATATCGAAAATTTTGAAAATTCCGAAGAAGAACAACAAATTTCAGAAAATAATTTTTTAGACGATACCAGCCTCGGAATAAAGGAGAACTATTAAATATTAACTGTACAACAAGTTTACCGTACCTAAACACTCGCGATTATATAATACTTTTGGATACTGGTTCAACAATGAACTTAATAAACAAAAAATTCGTTTACGAAAATAAAAATCGTTTTAAAATTTATGAAGAAAAATTTCAAATAAACACCGCAAATGGTAAATCGCAAGGCAACGAATATATTATTTTACAAATCGAAAATATTCCAATAAAATGTTATTTATTTAATTTTCATAAGAAATTCAATGTACTTTTCGGCATCGGAGCTCTTAAACAATTAGAAGCACAAATAAACATGACTAATGAAACAGTAACATTGGCAAGTAAAACATTTAAATTGAAATACTTTAATATAACAAATGAAATAAATTTTACTGAAAACCATAATAATACCTTCCCTGAAATTCGATCCGATCATTTAAACGAAGAAGAGAAAAGAGAACTTTACAAAATCATTAAATCTTATCGTGACTTATTCCCAAATACAGACGAAAAATTAACTCATACTAGTGAAATAAAACATCACATAAAAACCACCGATGACAATCCCATTTATGCAAAATCTTATCGATACCCTGAAATTTATAAAAATGAAGTAAAATCACAAATCGATAATTTATTAAAAGATGAAATTATAAGAGAAAGCTATTCTCCATGGTCTTCCCCAATTTGGGTGGTACCTAAAAAATTAGATGCTTCTGGCAAACAGAAATATAGAATGGTAATTGATTACAGAAAACTAAATTCAAAAACTGTTGAAGATAAATTCCCTATACCCAACATTGCAGAAATTTTAGACAAATTAGGAAAAAGTGTTTACTTCACAACACTGGACTTAGCTAGTGGTTTTCACCAAATTCAAGTTAACGAAAAAGACATCCCCAAAACAGCATTTAGTACTGACTTTGGACATTATGAATTTTTAAGAATGCCATTCGGATTAAAAAATGCCCCTGCTACCTTTCAACGACTTATGAATCATGTTTTAAGAGAATACATTGGGAAAATTTGTTTTGTATATCTAGACGATATTATTATATTTGGCACATCATTGCAAGAACATGCAGAAAATATTAGGAAAATATTTAGAAAATTAAGAGAAGCTAATCTCAAAATTCAAATTGACAAATCAGAATTTTTCAGAAAAGAAGTAGCATATTTAGGCCATATTGTGACAAAAGACGGAGTAAAACCCAATCCAGATAAAATAGAAGCAATTAAAAATTTCCCTATTCCGAAAACAACCACGGAAATAATATCATTTTTAGGACTTCTCGGATATTACCGAAGATTTATTCCAAATTTTTCAAAAATTACTAAACCACTAACAAATTGTTTAAAAAGAAATAATAAGATAAACATAAAAGATAAAAATTACATAGAATGTTTTGAACAATGTAAAAAATTATTAACAAATTCACCCATATTACAATACCCTGATCTTTCAAAACAATTCATTCTAACTACAGATGCAAGTGACTATGCAATTGGAGCTGTACTCTCACAAAATATAAACGGAAAAGATTTACCAATCGCTTATGCCTCCAGAACATTAAACGATCACGAAATTAATTACAGTACTGTAGAAAAAGAACTTTTGGCAATTGTTTGGAGTACAAAATATTTTAGACACTATTTATATGGAGTAAAATTTCTAGTTCGTACAGATCACAAACCTCTAACTTGGTTATTCTCTGTAAAAGATCCAAATTCTAAATTAATGAGATGGAGAATAAAACTTGACGAATTTAATTATGACATTCAATACAAAAAAGGAACTACAAATACAAATGCAGATGCACTTTCGAGAATAAAACCAAATTTAAAAATTAAATATATTAACGATGACGTTTTAAACAGTAAAAATAATATTGCTCATTGTATTTCCGCAGATAATAAAGTAACAAAAGGCATAGCAGCTCAGCTAGAATCTAAATTTCAATGCAGAAAATTTCTAAACACATCTTCAAAATGCTCTTGAAAATGGAACATTACTATATAAACGAGAATTCGAAACTCATAATAATATTTTAAACTTTAATTTCATTCGTCTCGATAATAAAATAAATTATATTTTTAACAAAAGACCTAAACGTGGAATAATTAATGCACTCGGTTCAATAATTAAACAAATCTCTGGCAATCTAGATTCATCAGACGGTGAACGATATGATAAAATATTTCAAAAAATTTAAGAAAATGAAAAATCCCTACAAACTCAAAATTTAGAAAATATTCGTTTTAATAAAGAACTTACAGAGAAATTTAATAAACAATTAGAGAATATTAAAATTAACGAAAATATAATATCATCTAAATTGTTGCAATTAGGAAATCATTTTAAAACAGAAATGAAATGGGAATACACCTTTTCAACAAAAGATATATTTAATCAATTAATTAATCTTAGTATAAATTTAATAGAAATTCTTAACGAAATTGAAACTTCTCTTTCATTTTGCAATCTAAATTTAATACATAATAGTATTATACAACCTAATGATATACAAGAGATATTAGAACAAATATCTGTAGAATCAAAAATAGAATTTGAAAATTTTTGGGACTTTTCAAAATTAATAAAAAGCCATTGTAAAACTACAAAGAATGTAATAAAATATTTATTAGAGATTCCTTTGTATTACGAAAACAATTTCGAATTATATCAACTAACACCCATACCAACTATGCACGAGGACAAATTTGTAACAATTAATGTTCCTCAACAATTAGTTTATAAAGATAATTCAAGAATATACAATATAAATAAATGCATTTTCAATAAAATATATTATTGTAAAACGAAATTAGAAGAAACCAATGAATGTATTGTCAATATATTCTCAAATAAAATAAATCTACAACAATGTTCCTTCCACGAATTAGATAAGGAGTTCCATATGTACCAAATTGAAAATTCACCATATGTTATTATAATAAGTCCTTATGAAAAATATATATCCATTGAATGCCCAAATTATACACAAAATATAAATATTAAGGGAATATTCAAATTTAATAATGTTAATAATTGTAAAATAAATAATGTAAATTTTAATGCTTCTTTTTGAAGGTTGGAGGAGTTATATTCATATCACAAGCCGTACGGCTTCATATTACGTCTAGCCTTGTAGTTGCCAGTCGGCATTCTTTATCAATCACGCGCCTGTTGTCATCAGCAATGACTAATCTTATCAGTTAAAAACATGTGTAATTGTAATTAACAACTAGTAGTAGATGTACCTTCTTAATAACAAGAGCTACCATAAGTCTTTTGTACGTTTGGAGTTAAATAAATTTTTTAAAAAGATTTCGAACAAAGTTCGTAATTTAATTCGCTCGGCGCCACAATGGGGTACTCCACTGTAAAAATAATAATAAAATATACACTTTGTACATAAAGTAGTAACTACTTAATAGTTTTGCAGTGAAGATAGGAGCGTATTTAAATAAGACTTGAAGATCAGAGCTGGGCAAGTTACTTTTAAAATGTAACTAGTTATAGTTACCTCAAAAAAAAGTAACTAAGTTACTTAAGTTCCACTTACTTTGATGAAAGAACTAAGTTATTTACTAGTTACTCATTAAAAGTAACTTAGTTACCTTGAGTTACTTTCTAATTACTTTTAATGGAGCGAAGTGTAGACTTAGACTGTTGACTTAGATATTCTGTAGTATACATATCAGGGAGTTTTTGCACTAACTACGTTAACCTAAATTTTAACGTTATTGCTTAGCAACACCCAATCAGATTATTATTGTTAATGTTAATGGTCCTAAAGTGACATTTTATTTTGTGAGACGGGAGTTTGCAAAAATGAGACGAATTCTACGACCAACATATATGAGATGTTCACAGCTATTGTAAATAATTATTTATTTCTAAAAATTATAAATATAAACAAAGCAAAACGTCTTTACTGCACCACGTATGTCATATGACAGGAACTTTGTTTCCCTACGTACACGAACATTTTGTGTCCGCTGATGCTGTCATTTACATTCAAGTTTTTTCGCGGATAAATGCAGCTTAGAAAATGAAGGGGTACCCCTTGCGATTTTTTCATTTTTTAGACTTTTCCCTCTGGAGATTGTAATAGTTGTTCAAACATTATGAAAATTGGTATGCTTATGTAATTAATCGCTAGGGGTGTATAAATGACCGTTTTTGAGATGTGGCCCAAAAATGGAAAACTAAAAAAATCTCAAGGAGTACCCCTTGAAATTTTTCCAGTTTTTAGACTTTTCGTGCATAGAGATGTTACTTTCAAGTAATATCTATGCACCCCAAAGAAAAATTTTAATCGTGCATATGCTACTTACGCGATGCTGCGCACAACACTCCCACTCTGTACAGACATCTATTTATTAAAAAAACACAGTTTTAGTTAGTGTTTCTAAGAAAGGCATCAGCCTCAACAAAATATTTCTTAGAAATTTTAATCGCCCACGTTACTTTTTATGACTAAGTTACATTCCACTTTTTAAGTTACTTTGACTAACTTAAGTTACATTTTAATTTCTGAGTTACTTTAAGTAACTTAAGTTACTCGAGTAACTAGTAACTAAAAACCGTAAAGTTACCAACTACTTTTCCGCAGCAAGTTAAGTTACAGTTACATTTACCATATTTTAAAAAGTAACTAAGTTACGTTACAAGTTACCGTAAAAGTAACTAGTTAGTAATTAAGTTACTAAAGTAACTAGTTACTACCCAGCTCTGTTGAAGATATTGTTTTGGATTTCGTTTTTTCAAGAAATTAATGCTAATTATGTAATGAATATTATAAGTTTTTTGTATAATTTATTTTTTTCAAGTACAATTAAACTAGTGCAGTGAAAAAGTGGATGTCCACTGGGAGTGTTCACGCCATACTTTTGCAGATAACAGCACAACTATCCATACAATTTCTTTTATATTTATTTTTAATTTATTGTTATTTCCATTCTTCTTGAGCTATTGCTTCAATCTAATCTAAGCATTTTATACCTTCGTTTTTTTTAAAATAAATGCTGTATTTTATTTTCACAGCAGTGCGGCATTTTGTTTGGTTATGTAATATACCGACAGAGCAGTTATATGTCAGATTGACTTGAGAAGGTGGTAAATGTGTAACTACAGTGCCATTAGTTCCTGACTAAACGTTTCTATTAAGAATGAAGACAAGTGACATTTCTCAACATTGTATAGTTGTAATTTGGACAGCGAACGTTTTTTCTACTTTGTCGCGCATGAGCGGCAAAGTGACATTTTGCGTTGCCAAAAGAGAGCGCAAATGGCTACTTTGTATACACGGTGTCCCATAACTTCAGGTACATATTAGAAGGGCATATAGTTCTTAATGTCCTAATTACGGAACAAAAAGATTTTTTTCAAAATTCCTATAATTAAGGGTAGTTCACTTAAGAAGAACATTTTTTGTACCCCTGGATACTATAATATTTGGAATAGTGAAATTAGTTACAACTATTACATAAAATAATTTAACAATGAAATTAATTTATGCAATTACGTAAAGCTTTGTCACACCAATTAAGTTTGGGAGATGTGTATGTAATGAAAAAAAATCAAATTATTTACTTTATTTTTACAAAAACTGTTCTTAATTATTTCCATTAACAGCTAAACATAATGCAGCACGTCGAATTAAAGAAATTGAACAAGCCCGGCGAAGGCGTTGAGTAAGTCTTACAAATATGCGAGAATTCGGATGCCGTCGTCCTTGGAAACGTTCAGCGTAATAACGCTGAGCTAATCTACAGTTTTGCCCTGCTTCGCCATACATTAGCAACATATCCACTAACTCACTGTTACTGTAACCATTTACACTCTCAGAACAGACGATGAGAATCTTGCCCAAATAGAGTGATTTTCAACTCGACTAGAGTGTTGAAAATGCATCGCTCTTATTGCGTTCTTTATTACTCTTTTACGATTAAACTAAATTCGCTCTTAGAAGAGTATTTTTATAATTAATCTTTTAATAATTACATTTTAATCTTAAACGATGAAAATTTTTATTCTTTAAAAGTGTCAATAGTTTTCCACAAAAGTGTGAAATATAAACTTTTATTGTCAAAAATTACTCTTTATTTTAGTGATATTTATTCTTTAAAGGTGTATATAGTTCTCCACAAAAGTGATTTTTTCATGTTGATCTCTTAGAAGAAAACATTTCTTTTAATTTTTGATTCATATTTAGAATAGATTTAGATTTTTGGAAAAATGATAATGCCAATTACAAGTTCACAACAGCCGGTTTGGAACACACAAACGAATATATTTTTCACAAAATTACAAGTTCTTGCATATCCGTACACGCTATGTATATATGAATATGAACAGGTAAAGTTCATTTTATATTGTACATGTAAAGCAAGTGTAAACTTCGTATAATAAATATAAATAATACAACTTATTTTCAATTCTGCTAGCTGTTGCCTCGTCCACACTATTTTCCATTATAAAGTCTTTTAATTCTTCAACATTCATTTTACATCGTTTCTAACTTCCACCATTTCACAAACCCGTTAAAACAGGAAGATCGCGTACATTACGCAGTGCAGTACAAGAACAGAATAACACAAAGCAAATATACGGCGCATGCGTACAGCGTAAGGCGCATGCGTGGAACGCGAATAGTACACTTCATTGAGTGAATATAGCTATTATATAATCTAAAACGCTAATTTCACTCTGTATAGAGTAAATTTTAACAAATATTAGAGTAAAATATTTAAATTAATTTAATAAGAGTACAATTTGCTTTTTTAAAGTGTACATTTTACTTTAATAGAGAGAAAATTATACCAATCAAACAAGTACATTTTAATCGACATTTGATAACAGGCAAATATACTCATATAGTGTAAAAATTTTACACTTAAAGATGAAAATATTTTCATCTTCAATTGAGTACCCATATTTTACTCATTTCGATTAGATTTTAATCAAGTAGATGAAAGTATACTCAAACTTAACTAAAAAAGTTTTGACTCCGTAGAAGATAAAATTTTTCGCTCTTCTGTTTTGAGAGTGTATATTTGTAACAATAATCAGAAGAACAATGTCAAAACTGTTATAAGAAACACAATTTATGTGGCCGGCTACTAGAAACCTAATGAAATGATTGTATTATGCAAACATTTCTTATTAATTAGATATAATACAACGTAATATTTAATATTAAAACTACCTATTCAACCAGTGTCCCAAAACTGTTTCCTTCAAAAACCTCAAAAACTAATTTTTGAATTTTGAAAAAATTCTTTTTGTTCTGTAATCAGGACATTAAGAACTATATGCCCTTCTAATATGTACCTAAAGTTATGGGACAATCTGTATAGACTGTGGAAAAAAATATTTTTGCAGTCACTTTATATTGGAAATTGTGCCATTTATAAATGATACCTCTGGTTAGATTATAATTTTCCAGCCAGCATGAAATTATCCTGGCTTCAAAATTGATTGTACCTTTTTAAAATTTAAATAAATACGCACTGTTGAATTCCTAAATTGAAATGGATATCAGGATATTCGTGAGATCTAAAATTCTTGAAGGACTTTTCAGGGTATTAATTTTTGCCGCTCAAATTAGATTACTAAAAGAATAAAATCAGCCAAAAATTAACAATGTAAATTAATTTAAATTTTTCATTTTCTGAGAATATTAAGAAAATCGCTGAGCCCACATACATAGTAATAATTT
>OY720449.1:7354700-7514700 GCA_963082715.1 Harpalus rubripes | reverse complement strand
AGCATTATTGAGATAAAAAAAAATGTCATTTTAAACAGATCTTGAAATACTGACTACGTTTACACCGTGCGTACTATTCTGATACGCAGACCAAGTATATACTAAAATTTACACCTGTGTTTAAATAAACATACTAAATATTTTCTGTTCAAAGGTTGTAGACAATGTTAAATTATTAAAGAATACTGGTTGGACTTGCATTGTCTTTATTATTTTTATATTTAAAATATAACAACGTTTCTACTGCTACAGATCTACAGTCATCAGGTTACAAAATAATAATAATAATATAATTATAAAACAAAATAAATAATAAATATATAAATCGTATAATAGAGGACGTCAAAATTTGATTGAATAGTTTTATGAAAGTCTATATTATTATACAATTTATATATTTATTATTTATTTTATGTTTTATAATTATATTATTATTATTATTATTATTATTATTATTATTATTATTATTATTATTATTATTATTATTTTGTAACCTGTTGTAGTTCTGTAGCAGTCGAAACTTTGTTATATTTTAAATAATAAAGACAATGCAAGTACAACCAGTATTCTTTACTAAATATTTTGGTTCGTTACACGCGCTTGCGTAGATTTAACTGTCAGAGTCACCCTAACCACAGGATATACAGGGTGTCCCATAACTTCAGGTACATATTAGAAGGGCATATAGTTCTTAATGTCCTGATTACTGAACAAAAAGAATTTTTTCAAATTTCCTATAATTAAGGGTAGTTCACTTAAGAAGAACATTTTTTGTACCCCTGGATACTATAATATTTGGAATAGTGAAATTACTATTACATAAAATAATTTAACAATGAAATTAATTTATGCAATTACGTAAAACTTTGTCACACCAATTAAGTTTGGGAGATGTGTATGTAATGAAAAAAACAGACAACCTATTCAACTAGTGTCCCAAAACTGTTTCCTTCAATCAGGACATTAAGAACTATATGCCCTTCCAATATGTACCTGAAGTTATGGGACATCCTGTATACATGACTAACTTCAACAGAAGTGACATTGTTGTATGTATTGCCGTCCGTGTGCTCATGGCTATGTGTGCGTGAACTTGGATCAGGGAGGGGTAACGTAAGGAGATTGGGCGTACTCCGGTACGCCAGGCTTTGCCAGTGACTGAGTGACGGAGTGACGGCGTTCGTGTGCAGGGCGGTTTAGCGCAAGAATATTGTGACTACCAGACTAGACTACTAGACATAATGCCTGGTGAAATAATATATTGTTGTGTAAAAGGCTGTCCAAATAATAACCCAGAAAAATATATTTATTTTATTTTACATTTCTATCGACCGCCTCAGTATATTATGGTTACACTAAAATTTATATGCAATTTTTAAGGGGTTTTATTAATTTAGAACAATTATATTTTTATTTTTATCAAATGGACATTTAAATTTGAATTAGGTTTCAGGTATTTTCTGTATGTTTACATTTTAATTTAAACCGGAAAAGGTTTTAAAAGAATGCTATTTCAAAAATTTTCTTAGTATGCTTACAATACTCCAACTCATTGTTATACGCTGATGATCTGAAGCTATTTAAAACTATCAATTCATATGCGGATCACTGTCTACTGCAGTCCGATATTGATAATCTTCTGACTTGGTCTTCTTCCTCACATTTATATTTTAATATCAAAAAATGTAAGATCATGTCATTCCCAATGAAACGTAGTATTTCTTCTTTTTCCTACCGGATGGATAGTAACTGTCTCAACCGTGTTGAACTGCATAAAAATTTAGGAGTTTTGTTCGACCCTAAATTACATTTTGGTCCGAATTACGACTATATTATTAATAGTGCTTACAGAAATTTAGGTTTCATTATTCGAAATTCACATTGTTTCAACAATCCAAAAACTCTTATTTCTTTGTACAACTGCTTTGTAAGGTCTAAGCTCGAATACTGCCTCATTGTCTGGAACCCAATATATGATAACTTTAGTAAGCGAATTGAGTGGGTACAGCGGAAGTTTGTCAGATATTGCACTCGTAAAATTTCACCTTCATTTAATGCTTTAACATACAGTTATTCTGCTGCTTTACATACATTTGACATGTATACACTTGAGGACAGACGTAGGATATATTCATGCCTGTACCTTTATAAACTACTAAATAATCTGGTTGATGATAATTTCGCTTTAAGTCAAATTAATTTTTCCGTACCACGTTTGCATTCCCGTTCCAGTAATACTTTTTACATTCCTGTCATACGTAACAATTATGAATTAAAAAACCCGATTAGAAGATTATGTGTTATCTATAATGAAATTGAAAACAAATGTTTCAGTGAACTTGACATTTTCTTTCATAATTTTACTCAATTTAGAACTGTTCTCTACAATGAGTTAAACTAAGCGACACATTAGTTCACTTATTTTTTCTTATATTTATATAATTGTAAACTTCATACATTTTTATATTTGTAAACTTCTGTATTTTTCATTCTCTGTATTTCCATCTGTCTATTCTTGCCTGTTTATTTTGTACACATTGTTGCCTCTCCCATGTTTTTGGGATACTTACGTATCCTGTTTTGGGAGAGAATAAATAAATAAATAAATAAATGATATCAGAATAAATAATCTTTCCTCTTAGATACCTAGGTAGACTAAATTCAAACACACACGTATGGGGTAGTGTCCTAACCTAAAATTACTCAATAAGGAAAAATAGTTGGGAGTATATGTAATTTACAACGCCACACTATTAAAATTGTAATAGCTATTAACATACCTAGGAATATTATGTATATCATAACTGCCGAAGATGTCGGTTTGAAATCCGAGCTCGTAGAGCGAGGAATTTAAGAGATCTAAGGCCTGTCATGATTCATAACATCCGTGGTTTGTTCAATAGTTTATCGGTTTCAGAAAATTAAGACATTATTGATAAATACCATTTTTTGAAATTCTCTCATTAATGCTACTTTCAGATTGCTATGGTTAACAGAACAATTGTTTAACATATGTCAATATGACAAATATTCAAATTATGTGCTTTGTTCCACGTATTTATTAATTTAGAATAAAGTAGACCGTATTTAGAACGATAGGCTAACGTTATCTGTACGTATTAATGAAGAGCATTATATTTTCGTTTTATTTCATTTTCATTTTGTTGACCGTTGTTGACAAGTCAGTAAGGTAATAATATTACCATACAGATACAGTTATTACTTAGTTACCAGCCTACTTTTGTACATGTAAACAATGGAATAATATTCTGAAACCGGTAAATATTATTTTCGTAATACCATACTGTTAAATGTGCTTTAACAGTACTGTATGCTCAACCGATATATGCATCAAAACAGCCACGGCCGTTATTTTTTATAACAGTATAATTATTAAAAATCATGTGTTCCAAAAAAAATCGCAGCGTCATGAAATTGTCATGAAGAGCTGTCACCTGTCAACATGCCATAGAAAATAGAATTTTAAATAGATATTTTATCTACGACAGTGCGCTAATACGTAATTGGTACACTAACTTGAATGTCATTATGAGTTTCATAATGGCACTGAGTGTCATTATGAGTTTCATAATGGCACTGAGTGTCATTATGAATTATTTATTTTGATTTTTCAGGAATAAGAGAAGCCACAACATTTTCGGCACCGGCTTCAATGTCCGATGGAACAGAATCTGATTCGAAATCGCTCATTTTATCTTGGAAACTTAGATAAAATGTACCCGTATATGAAAGAATTTGACAACTATAAATTGGTTTTTTTTCTTCAAACAAACAAAAATTGTAACCATAACAATGAATAAAATGAACCGTGGCCTACCGTAAATACGTATTAATAACAATAACGTAGGCTACGAATGAACATTTCAATGTTTCTCATTATGTCAAAATTTAAATAAAAAATGTATTTTAAGATCAATTTAAACTGTCGTAGATAAAATATTGAAGAATACACGTTTGATATAGCCTAATAATGAAACTTGCGTGATTAAAACACTCGGCTCACCGCCTCGTGATTTAACATCACACGCGTTTCATTATGAACGCTATATCAAACTTGTATCCTTAATATCTATTATGTTATTATGAAAAATACTGAACGTCACACGGCTGATATACAAATAACAGATACGGTTGATTATAAAATCTTGGCTATCGCCTCGATTTTACAACATTCAACCTCATCAGCCTTATGACGTTAATAACTATAACTTACACAATTTCCCTAAATGTTAATACAAAATATAATTGAATTAAAAGTTATAGATGGCATAGAAATCGCATTTGTACGCTTGCTGTTTACACCGTGCATGAGTAAGGTCTGGTACATCCCCTTTTGAACGTACCAAAAATGTGTACCAATTGCGTATCAAAGGTTCGGAATACATTTATAAGTACATTCATCAGAGACAGAGTAAGTAAGATCCTATGTATAAGGATCTAACCAAAAACTTTTTAATTTTGGTCTTGCACTACCTAATCACTAGTTATCTATCGAATTAGGTTACAAAATTATTTAACTTAAATGTCGTTGTAAATTATAGCGGTGTAATGTGAAAGATTGTTATGTTATTTTGTAAGATCAAATTTTAGTTATCCTATTTTTTTATTTTTTACAGTAAATATATACCGAAATAATATTTGGACATCGTCATCTATAAATAAAAAGATAACACCAAACTAATATTGAGTAAGTAAGATCCTATGTATAAGGATCTAACCAAAAACTTTTTAATTTTGGTCTTGCACTACCTAATCACTAAGTTATCTATCGAATTAGGTTACAAAATTATTTAACTTAAATGTCGTTGTAAATTACAACGGTGTAATGTGAAAGATTGTTATGTTATTTTGTAAGATCAAATTCTAGTTATCCTGTTTTTTTCTTTTTTTACAGTAAATGTATACCGAAATAATATTTAGACATCGTCATCTATAAATAAAAAGATAACACCAAACTAATATTTCTTTTTTCGTTGACATAATATTTTGGTCCTCCCAAATTTGTAGCACAAATATTTCATAAAAACATGAAAGTGAAGAAGTTATTTCTTTTTTTCTATTTCTCCGGACACGATGATGGACTACAAGAGAAAAATTTAATATACGCTTGACAATAAGAATGTTTACTAAAATTAATGTATTTGAAGATTAGGATATCTCATATTATATTATATTTTGTGAATTTATGTGACAGTTAAACTGAAAATAGAGCTGTTTACAATTTATCGAGAAACTAGGTTATGTACGTGGGGCAGTTGCGGTCTAGTGGTTAGAGTGAGCGGTTTACTTGTACAAGTTTCTAACCCTTTGAACCTTGATATGAAAGTTACTTTATATACAATACACACAATTTACGGAAAATTGTAGAATTATCTACATACTATTATCAATATTGAATCATAAATAGAAGTTAACGGTAGTTCCATTTTCTATAGCAAATAATAGGGAAAACATTTCAATTCTGTTGTTTGTGACAAGGCGAGGGTAAGCGCAATAACAGATAAATAACTTTTTATAAACTTTTCTTCTTTCTTATCGTATTATGATAGTCACGACATTTATTTGTTGATAATTAAGTCTGGAAATTATTGTATACGTGCGTGACTTTGAATGCCCTAGCCTATGCACCCCGTATCCCTAAGATAATCCTGTCCTGAAGATAGCGTTTTGTTTTTAAAGATAGTTGACTTTAGTTAGTCAGAAATTATTATTTTTTTTTATTTAGGGACAATTTTAAGGAATGTTTAATAATTAATGTATCCGGTGGAATATTTTGATCAAAATTGGTATACTTATGTTTTTTGGTACGAGGAATTTACTGGTGAGGTCGTTAAAGGTGTACCACGCACCCATTTTTTGGTATGAGGATGGTGTGGTTTAAAAAAGGGTGGAAATTTTTAAAAAATTAAAAATTCTGAAAATTTATATTTAAGTAGTTTGAACGGTGTAGATTTAAGATTTTAAAACCACAGGTCGATATCTCTTTTCGTGTCCGAGATATTCGGCCTCAAAACTTTGCACAAAAATGCCCATTTTTGGGTCATATCCCGAAAATGGTCAATTATACACCGCTGGCGATATCACCATTAGATTCTACGTGCAAAATTACATAAGCATACCAATTTTCATAATTTTTGAGCAACTATTACAATCTCCAGAAGGAAAAGTCTCAAAATGACCAAAAATCGCAAAAAATCTAAGGTGTACCCCTTGCGATTTTTTTCAGTTTTTGACAATTTTAAGGAATGTTTAATAATTAATGTATCCGTTGGATTATTTTGATGAAAATTGATATACTTATATTTTTTGGTATGGCAAATTTACTGGTGAGGTCGTTGAAGGTGTACCGCACACCCATTTTGGGTATGAGGATGGTGTGGTTTAAAAAAGGGTGGAAATTTTAAAAAAATTCAAAATTCTGAAAATTTGTATTTAAGTAGTTTGCAGGGTGTAGATTTAAGATTTTAAAACCACAGGTCGATATCTCTTTTCGTGTCCGAGATATTCGGCCTCAAAACTTTGCTCAAAAATGCCCATTTTTGGGTCATATCCCAAAAATGGTCAATTATACACCGCTGGCGATATCACCATTAGATTCTACGAGCAAAATTACATAAGCATACCAATTTTCATAATTTTTGAACAACTATTACAATCTCCAGAAGGAAAAGTCTGAAAATGGCCAAAAATCGCAAAAAATCTAAGGTGTACCCCTTGCGATTTTTTCAGGTTTTGACAATTTTAAGGAATGTTTAATAATTAATGTATCCGTTGGAATATTTTGATGAAAATTGGTATACTTATGTTTTTTGGTACGAGAAATTTACTGGTGAAGTCGTTGAATGTGTACTGCACACCCATTTTTGGGTATGAGGATGGTGTGGTTTAAAAAAGGGTGGAAATTTTTAAAAAATTCAAAATTTTGAAAATTTGTATTTAAGTAGTTTGAAGAGTGTAGATTTAAGATTTTAAAACCACAGGTCGATATCTCGTTTCGTGTCCGAGATATTCGGCCTCAAAACTTTGCTCAAAAATGTCCATTTTTGGATCATATCCCAAAAATGGTCAATTATACACCGCTGGCGATATCACCATTAGATTCTATGAGCAAAATTACATAAGCATACCAATTTTCATAATTTTTGAACAACTATTACAATCTCCAGAAGGAAAAGTCTGAAAATGGCCAAAAATCGCAAAAACTCTAAGGTACCACAGGTCGATATCTCTTTTCGTGTTCGAGATATTATTTTATTATTATTTTTTATTTAGGGAAGATTATTTACATGAAAATGTACAAATGGTTGCAAATATAAACACAAATTGAGTAAGTAAATTTTGACGCGTGCGAAAAACACATGTCTTACAAAACACGTTCTTTAATATACTATTGTATTTAAAAATATTTTTTTGTGCAACCGGACGCGAAATAAGCATTTCGCAGCCGCAATACAGGCCGCGAAATTTAATTTCGCGACCGTTGTTATGGTAACGGCCGCGAAATGAATTATTAGGTAAACAACCACTTTGACACTTGAGAATTGCATGGTTTTGTTTATCAAATGTTAATCCCATAGCCACCTTGAAAGCTAACTTTCTAGTTACATTGAAACTGTTTAAAATTAATAAAATTTGTAATTACATATTTTTTACGGTTGCACAAAAAATATTATGTACACCTTGTCCACGAAATCCTTTAGCGCCCTCGAGATTGTCTTGCCTCGGCCGCAAGCGGCCTCGGCGACAATTTTTCTCTCGGTACGCTAAAGAGTGATTTCGCGGCCTTGATATACAAATCAGATATTTTGTTATGTGAAAGATTATGAATAAAGTAATAACTCTAGTTTATAACTTTTAAATAATCCCCTCTTCTCTTTCCAATCCTCGTAATTTTATAATTGGTAGGCAGTTGATTAGGACTAGAAAATTAAACACTATATTAAATTACGGATAATAAAACCTATAATAAAATAGCAATATTATATAAAACAAGGGAATCGAAAGATATTTAGGGCATTTTCCGACATTTTGACAAAAGAAATAAATGTTGCCCAATGGACAAAAATATTAGAATCTTGTAAATATTTTGGGTTGCTGAACGCTGAGAAATATTATTCATATATAAGGGATACATTCTAGCCAAACATAAAACGAGCTAGATTGATATGATTTGTTAATTTTGTTATCTTCAACAGTGTATGAATATTACGAAACAATATGAACAATAAAACTATTTCAAAATAATTCCTGTCATATTTTCACAACTTCTTCCTTCATGCTTCTCATGTGAAATAATTTGTATCCGGCGCTGGCAGTGACGTGCAGTGGGGCAGTAGCGAGGGCGTCGAGCCCTGCAGATCGATTGTGACCAGCGCGACAAGTGGGAGGTCTTGACTTCGCATCTAATCAGTAGTCAGCCGGTTCCATTAGCGTCTCTACTCCAGGGAGGAAATACACATTTTTCATACGTCGAGGGAATCTGACTTTTATCTACTTATAATAACACCAAACTTTGGTGCTAAATTTCTTTGTAATGTAAAGTCATTTTGAAAGATGAATATGATAAAAATTATGCAGAAATGATGGAGGATATATCAATAATTTGATATTCTATAAAGCTTTTAAGATGCTGTTTTCTTATACAAAATTCATCAGGATAATAAAATTCTTGTTATTCAATTTGGGTGTTCCACAACTTAGGACAAAAAATTAAAGGATATATACTGTAGGGGAGACCGGTGTCAATTGTAACAGGTGTCAAATGTAACAAGGCTAGGTAACAAGGCCATCTTTTCGAAGTAGATTTTTTACGCGCTTGCAGAGTGAAGCAGAGTCATAGCTCTTTGGTATTTAGTGTAAGTACAAACGCGCAAATACGGCGTCTGTTTCTGACGAATATCTGTAAATCGACAAAAAAGTAAATATAGATAGTGAGGGGCTGTCCTTAAATTACGTAACGCAAAATTAGGAAATTTTTGATACCCCCTCCTCCCTTTGTAATGCACCCGTAACTCAAACATGAACCCCCCCCTCCATATATTACGTAACGCAGTACTTGACCCCCCCCCCCATTTTTTTTACTGGATATAAAAGTATATGGCCTCCTTAATATTCAGTTAAAATTTGAAACAGAAATTATTTAAATTAATGTATATAAAGATGAAAAATAACAGAACAGAACAGAAACTATTTAAATTAATGTACATAAAGAGGAAAAATAATGTACTACTCTTGCCCTACGGCTTGTCACCCCAATTTCTTTACTGGATATAAAAGTATATGGCCTCCTTAATATTCAGTTAAAATTTGAAACAGAAACTATTTAAATTAATGTACATAAAGATGAAAAATAACAGAAGAGAACAGAAACTATTTAAATTAATGTACATAAAGAAGAAAAAATAACAGCACAGAAATTAAAAGCATGCTTTTAACAAACTATTGAAAAGTTTTTCCTTATCAACACTACTTGATTCATGTTTTAATATGAATTGTATTGCACGAATGAAAGACCACTGGCCCGAATTTGAACTGTGCTCGACATATTATGTTGACTGTTATTGAAAACAAACGACTGCCTGCATATACGAATTAGCACCGCGAAATCTGAATGTTCCAAAACTATTAAAGCAAGTTTAGAAATATTTTTTATATTTTATCGTTACGTAACGCACACACTAACCCTCCCCCACCCCCTCGTAACGCTGCGTAACGCTACTCTTGACCCCCCCCCCCTTGAAGCGTTACGTAATTTAAGGACAGCCGCTGACACACATTGTTTCTAAAACACTATAAGTGCTCTGCTCGGAAATATTTCAAGTTAAGGATCAGTTTGTGAGTTATATCTGCTTTTATTTTTCATTAAAAAACATTACGAATTATTACTTAATACAAAAAAGCAAATAATATCTTTAAAAGTTAAGCGGTGTCAGTTGTAATACATGCCACGGTGTCGATTGCAACGTGTTTAATAATTAAGTACAGTATTGATCATGATAAAAATTACAAGAAAAAACTACTGCTACCGAAAACATAAAAGAAGAGCAAAAAAACGAAAAACACTTCCGAAAGTAACAGTCGCAGATTACTCTTCAGATGGCTCCGATGAGGAAACTCTCTAATATGTATTGGCCCATATTTTTTGAGCACAGGAGATTGGTTGCAGTGGCGAAAATGTAAAATCTGGACACCGGGCAAGTTCAATTGTACGAAGAAAGACCTATTTTATGTTTACCTAAACTGCAATTTTGTTAGCGACTAAAGGCATTGGTCAAAATGGTCCATATCACCAACAGAAAATATATTTTGTTTGCTTTTAGTTGTCATCAGAATTTTGTATTTTCTGAGGTAATAAATAAATGTTTCTTTTTTTCAATAATTTCTTCTTTTATCTGTTATTTTATCTTATTACATAACTGTTAAAATTTGTTACTATTGACACTGGCCCTGTTGCTATTGACACCAGTTAGGTGTCAATTGTAACATTTATAATGCCTAACCAAAAATCCTTATACTTATATATTTGTCACATTTTCAAAAGTTTAAAATAAAAAATATTATTCACTAAGGTGGGTAGGTTCTCATATAGGTAATTTCAAAATTTCGAAATGTAACGTTAACTCGTGAAAAATAAAAATTTAAATTTTGTAACAATTGACACCGGTCTCTTCTACGACGTGCTGATCATAAATCATAAAGAATTTTTTAAAAATTCGCTAAGTTAAGGATTGTTTACTTGACGTAGATTTTTTTTTCACTCATTGAGCGTTTTCAATGTCTGGGCATAACATTCAATTGGTTTTATATGTATATGAAACTTGTTTTTTATTGTAATTTTTTCTTTTTACTATTTTGTCTCCTAAATACTTATATATCTATTTTTTGCAGATTGGTTACCACATCACTCAATATTTCCAAAGCAACACATTATGTAAGTAGAGAATATGTCATCCAGATATCGTATATTAAATAATATTGGAGTAAATATTAAAAACGTGACTGGATATTATGTTGAAAATTGTAATTTTTTTATAGTGTAGATAATTCCGTAATTCAATGTTATAATAAGTAGTGGCGGTTCTCTCATTAGATCATTTGGTCAAAGATCTCCAAAATTATAAAAGCAGAAAAAAAGCAAAACAATAACAATAAAATATTTTTAATTCAATCATTTTTAGTAAAGTCAGTCCATCATGTCGTTAGCGTTGCTTGTGTGACAAGGCGAGGGTAAGCGCAATAACAGATAAATAACTTTTTATAAACTCTTCTAAATTATAGTTTCAATATTCATATTTTAACTCTGTTTATCTGTTTAAGTTATAAATGTCAAAATTCAGTTTAGAAATTCTTATCATATTATGATAGTCACGACATTTATTTGTTGATCTTAAGTCTAGAAATTATTATGTATACGTGCCCTAGCCTATGCACCCCGTTCCCCTAAGATAATCCTGTCCTAAAGATAGCGTTTTTGTTTTAAGGAGTCGGTATTAGTTAGCCATGGGATAAACATGTAGAGGAGTCGAAATTAGTACGTGGCGTCGGAAAGACGTGTTTTGGTTTGGACATGTAGTGTCCTTTAGTTTTGGGGCGACGCTCGCCAGCTGGGTTACGGAATGTAACACTTGTTAGTTGTGTATGTTAGGCTTAGTATTAATTAATAATAATGTAACCGTGTAAATATAAAAGTATTAGTTTTTAAATCACAAGTATTTGTTCATGTCCGTAGTGTTCATTAGTGTAAAGTGCAGTAAAGTGTAGAAAGTGAAGTGTCAGCGTGTTTCTTCCTTCTCACAAGCCGTGGACGCCAGCCATCAAAGCGTCCACCAGTCAGTAAGTGTATCATCGTTGGGCACCATCATCCTTAGTATCATCATAATCAGACAGCTCGTAGACCCCCTCGTGTTTCACTTGCACACGATATCTTCCCACTGTATCGAAATCAAGACAGCCATTGACGCGCTGCTTGGGTCGCATCAAAGTTGTGACCACGTTGTGTTATATGCTGCATGTACAAGCCTATGCGTCAGACAAAGACAAACGAATTGTAACTTTGCTTGGGTTAGACGAAGACAACCACCACCCTATTAGCTTACACACAGTCGCTGACCAAAGCATCAGTCTAGTATGCCTAGTAGCTGATAGTGACAGCGTAAGCTCGGTTGTGCATTTGCAGGTCAAGAAATTAAATTTTGAAAAACGTTAGGAAATAAAGATAAAAGGTTGTCCGAATGCAGATATGAAATTAAAACAGACTACGAAGGATGGATGTAGGGAAGTGTAAATATTTACAAAATTTGACAAACCAAATCTTCAACCCACGAACCGCCACTGACAAGAGTTGTTTGTTTATAAATATAAATAAATAAAAACACCAGAATGGGTTATTGTTATTACTCAGTTCTGTGTATATGTGTATGCCAAATAATAAACATTCAAACATCGTAGTTAGATTTCAATAACGAAATGATGGCATTTTAGCTCACAGTGACGTCACCCGAACCTCTACTACAGCTACTAGGTAATACATAGCTGACTCGTCCGCCATATTGGTGCCAAAATGAACGCAGTAAATTATGAAATAATAGTTATTTATAATATGTGTTAAAAGTGACATTTTATTTTGTGAGAAGGAAGTTTAGAACACGACGCGAATAAAATAAAACCACTTTTAACACGTATATCATACACTATTTTTTTTACAAACACTATTTTATAATTTAAATTTGTATTTTCTAATAACTTTTTGACGTTCACTTTTAACGCTAGTGTCAAAAGTAACAATGTTCTGTCACTTTTAACACTGGTGTCATAAAATGACATTTTTAACGCTAAAAACAAACATTAAAAGTCTACTTTTAATAGATTTGTAGAGAAAAGTACTTTTTTTCAAAATTAAATATAACTTCCATATTTGCCATATTATATTTATTGAAAATAATAAAACAAGAAAAAGTACGGTTCTTAAGAAAAATACATGTATTGCATAAGTAATAAAACATATACCTGTAATAGCTATTAACACACCTAGGAATACACATCATAACTGCCGCAGATGTCAGTCTGAAATCCGAGCTCGTAGAGCGAGGATTTTAAGACATCTAAGGTTTGTTATGATTCATAACATCCGTGGTTTGTTCAATAGTTTATCGGTTTCAGAAAATTAAGACATTATTGCAAAACATCATTTTTTGAAATTTTCTCATTAATGCTACTTTCAGATTGCTATGGATAACAGAACAATTATTTTGACATATGTCAATATGACAAATATTCAAAGTATGTGCTTTATTTCTCATGTTTATTACTTTAGAATAAAGTAGACCGTATTTAGAACGATAGGCTAACGTTATCTGTATGTATTAATGAAGAGCATTATATTTTCATTTTATTTTATTTTCATTTTGTAGATCGTTGTTGACAAGTCAGTATGGTAATAATCAAGGTAATAATATTACCATACAGATACAGTTATTAATTAGTTACCAGCCTACTTGTGTACCTGTAAACAATGGAATAATATCCTGAAACCGGTAAAAATTATAATCATTTGTCAAATGATTTGCACAATTTGGAGCAAAACAACCCGTCATTGTGGATAGCTTGTATGATTAATAATACTGTAACACTGATATTGAATTAATGAAATGGCACCAAAATGGAGGACGAGTTAGCTGTGATGTATGTAGTAGCTATACGAACCTCGACCTGAATCATGTTCCGTACGTTCGATTCCCGCCGACCGTCAATGTGTGATTTATCGTAAAAAATAATAAATACAGCTACTTGTATTTATACATCTTAAATAGCAACGGCTGAAATCCAACCGACAATGATAAAACATTGCGGCTCGGTGAGTCCGGTTGGAGGGTAAACGGCGACAGCTATATACAGGCCTTAAATAGATGAGAAGTAGTGATTAATTGATTATATTATCACCTTTATATTGAGTTTCCATTATATTTTTAATAACATTCCTGGTAATCTGTTTACTTCTTGCTCTTGGAAATCTATACAATAGGAATCATCCACTTCTAGTATGTTATTTTGAGACTTTAATAGTTTCTCACAATTTCATCTTCTATGAGATTGAACTGCGGAATTGTAAAGAAAAAAAAACTTTTATCTGACAATGGGAACAATGTTTTATTGTCTAGGATCCAGGAACAAAAGCTATCACACTGCATTCATCAATTTACTTCATATTATCGAAAGTAAGTTCAAATATTTTTGATGTCATGATATCCAATAGGTCAATAAATACTCGCCTCTTGCTTGAACACATTGCGATATTTGCCTTCTGATAAAATAATCAAATATCACTTCCTTCTCCAGCGCTATTTTTGAACTTATTTATGTTAGACATCATTTACACGTAAACAACTTATATTGAAGTGCATTGGCGTAATAACATCAATCTATTGAACACAGGTGGCGTAAATGTCATATTCGTTTGTATTTCCCGCCAATTTGTGTCATCTCACCAAGGAAGTAAAATTCAACTACCTACTGTTAGTTGTACTGAGTTTAATTACTCAGATACTAAATCAAACGCTTTTATTGCCGACATAAAAAGTGTTTCAAAGAAACTTTGAACAAGCTGTCGTTTTCTAAACGTTTACAAGTAAAGGCACAAAAAAGAGGCATTTAAAACGTCGGGTTTGAAATAATTATTTTTATATTTTGCGTGCATAATGAAGTTTAAACGGTTGGTACTAGATGACGTTTCTTTAACCCACTTTTACCTAATTTATTTTTAGTTAATTGACAATTCATTTTAATAATATAATGTCGAAATTTTTATTTTTTTTTTATTTAGGGAAGATTATTTACATGAAAATGTACAAATGGTTACAAATATAATCACAAATTGAGTAAGTAAATGTTATTGTAGAAGGCGCAAAATATAAAAAATAGTATAAAGAACTCATTTTATAAGACTTTCTTTCGCACTTGTCTAAATTTTGACGCGTACGAAATAAACATGTCTTATAAAACACGTTCTTTAATATACTACTCGTATTATTAAATTCTATTAAATAGTTGAAGGATATCTAGATTCATGTGTTCCACAAAAACATAAAAGACTAGTAGAACTATTTTATTTCTACAAGATTGATTGAACACCAGAGAGCGATCAGATTGAACCAGCCTGGAAAATCGTCTGTTGCAGAACATATGCCATGGAAGAATTTAAGAATAATAATCTTAATCATTGCGACAGATTAAAACTTAGTCGAGCATGGCTTCCTATATTAAATATGTTGTAATTTTGTTACTTGTTGCTTATGTTCTGTTATTATTTATTTATGTATTTCCCCTGAAGAAGGCAGCAGTATATGCTGCCGAAACGTCGGGTATTAAATAAAAATACAGAACATAAACTAAAAAGGTTGTATTATTCTCATTCATTTATTTTTTCACGCTAAATACCTACTTGTCCGACATATATTTCATCCATAATTACTAAATTACTAAATATACAGGGTGTAATGATACTTCGGGAAAAAAAATTGACTGATCAAAATGAGTAAAAAAGGCTTAATCAACATGGATCCGATCTTCAACTGTTCCCGAGAAAGAGGCCATTTACTATTAGAATCGAAGAAAATGGACAAAGATAGTGATAGTGAATAAAATTTTGTATGAAACATTTTTCTCAATTTCTAATAGCAACGAAGTTATTTGAAAATCAAATATTGGCCAAGGTTGCCACAACATTTAACGTAGTACAATTATTTGATTTTAAGAAAAAAAAAAAGCACATTTAAGTTGGCCTCTGAAAGGTTATCAAAAATTCTTATTTAATCGAAGTCGTAACTCTTAAGGTGCATTCACAAATGAAAATTAGGTTTATGGTTTTTGTTTAGGTTTAAGTAAGTCATTCATAAATGTAAGTTTAAATTACCTGAAAATTAGTTTTGAAATGTACAGACATCTGTGTAAATGCTTCAAAAACTATATTAAAATATCGGTAGAGCAGTACCTACCCAACAAGACACCTGTGCGCCGTGAAACTGTCATTACTTGGCATTATTGGTTATATTTCAGCAATTAAGTTATGACAGTTTCCATGTTCTTCTCACATTTGTTTAAAAAGCCGAATCCACCAAGTGGATATTAAATAAAGATAGGTGTATATATCTATATCACTTCAGACTTGTTCTCATTGGTGAAGTTTGTGACGTCAAATTATTGAAGAACGGACTCATGTTGATTAAGCCTTTTTACTCATTTTGGTCAGTACTATATGACCTTTCATTTTTTTCCCGACGTATAATTACACCATAGGAATTATTTATGAAATGAAGACAATTTGATAGAACTTAAATTCAAAATCATAAATTATAAGAATGAGCAAATATTTGACCCAAGTTTAAAATATCTAACTATTGATATTTCACAAAGAGAGAGGTAAGTTCAGCTATAGGGCGCGAGCAGACACGTGACTCGAGGGACCTTGACGTGCTTAGAATCAGCTGATTTGGGTGCGCATGTCATTTTGACAAGAACAATGTCACTTTGACAAGACCAATGTTTTGACGGTTTTGACTAATTTTAATTTTTAGTTGTTGAGAAGTGATTATTTTTAATTTCATATGTTTTACTGCCTGCAAATTGTACATTAATAACATTTTAGCCGTTCAAAATCAAAATAAGTCAAAATATTAGTCTTGTCAAAGTGACATTGTTCTTGTCAAAATGACATACGCACACAAATCAGCTGATTCCAAGCACGTCAAGGACGCCCGAGTCACGTGTCTGCTCGCGCCCTATAGGAAAGTAAGGACAATCTTTAAATACCGTAGCTAATAGAAACCGATACCTTGACAGTAATATAAACATACATCCCTACAAACAATGTCCTAATAGCCTATTTACGATATCGGGAATGAGGAATGTTGTAAGTAAATTGTAAGATTCGTTAGGAAAAATGAACAATATAATACCAAGATTATATTGTTCATTTTTCCGTTGCAAAGACCATATTGCTTTTAGACAATAAAAAAAGGTATATTTCATCCATTGACTATATACTTATATCGTATTTATTCAATTGGTTTATTATTGCAATAACTATTTATACTTACTTCGAATTTTGATGAATAACAAAATGGGCACCAAATAGATTACCTATATTATAATACTGTTAGTTTTAAAATTATGTCAACAATCCCCCTACTCCCTTGCAATTTGAACCACATGCTTACGAAAGATGACATGCGTAGTTTTAGTCTAGATTGGGTCGCTAAGATATAAAAGAGATTAATTGAATTACCAAATTTCATTTACGTTCTTTGTTAAAAATTCATAACCGAATAGATTATTGACATTAAAGAGAATAAAGCAATACTTTATACTTTATTTTGTAACAAATTCCTATATAAAAGGAATCAATTCATTCTTTTAAGAAAGACATCAAAAGGAACAAAATAATTCCAGTATAATACTTACTATCTGCAAGCACACCATTGGAACAATTTAGAAGAAAAACTCATCACGTTTGGAAAAGAATAAAGCCATTTGCACAAATAATTACCCCGTAATCCGAGACCTCCTAGTGACTGTTGTTCTCGATTCGGCCGCCAGGGTGCCAGGCGGAAGCATCCAGCTGGACAATGAGGTGATTTGAGAGTCAGAGCTGACGACTTCCGCTTTACGTGGATAACAGAGACGTAACTAGGGAATTACACTAGTTAAGTTGGCAGAAATGTTGCAGACATGTAGTGAAATATTAAACCGATTGTGGTGATTACAACTGACACCACGGAAAAAAGGATAATGAAGATCTATTGGACAGACGGAATTTATTACCTGTCCATTCCGAAAGCAAGTGATTTATTGCCAGAAGAATTTTGTTAAAATGTTTGGAAATAACCTTACCTTCCAAGTGACGTGTTAAACAACCATTACAAACTGAATTGCTTATGAAAATAATGCCATTTATTTATCTGCCAATTTATTTTCAGTTTTTACTTTCCGTCATCTTTAGGTAAGGGAGGTATTGTCTTTGGTCAAAAAATTCGGTGGTGAGTTTTTAATGAACAAGCACGTTTTAAGGTCCCTAGAATACGATTTTACTATTTTTACGATGATGTATGTATGTGTGTGTCTATATATACAGTGTGCGATTAAAGTGTGGAATATCAAAAAAAAAGCCGAATTCAGCCGGTTTTTATAAAAACGCTGAAACACGTCGATTTTAATTTTTAAAAATACACATTAATATGTGCGATTCATCTTCCGACTTTCATTTGTTTTTCAGTTATGACGTCATCACAAAAAAATTAAATGACAACATAGATTTTTAGTAGTGAAATCCGATAGTGATTTTTCTTCCCTTTATGATCATGTAAATAAATCATAACGTTGCATAACAAAAATTCTGAGAAAAATCGAGTGGAACATTTAATAATAATGAATAATCAAGATACCTACCTCAATAAAAATTTTAAATGTAGCAAACTGTTTCATTCAATTATTCTATCAATCTTCAACTCTCTAGACATAAATATTGTAGTTTATTGTTGAATTTTAATAATATTCTTCTAAATTATCAAGGCCATGGCGGATTTAATAATAAGGCAACGAATACAAATTTTAATTTTTCTTGGTTGTGAGACCCTCACAAGATCCCAGCAAGAATTGTGTGATATGTTTAATGCAAAATACCCAAATCGTCCTATTACACAATCGGCAGTTAGTACTGAAGCAGCGTATTCAAGATGAAATTCGCAAAATAGAACTAACTGTTATTAATAATGTCTTAGGTGAATTTGTAAATAGACTAGCTTACTGCCAAGAAATCAATGGATGTCATTTTAAACATTTAATTTAATAGTGTTAATTTTGTTTGTTTTATTTTTCATTTTTCAGTTTAAAACTTTTCGTTATAAGTTCCATAATCAACTTTTAAATGTTTTTATCAGGGTATCTTGATTATTCATTATTATTAAATGTTCAACTCGATTTTTCTCAGAATTTTTGTTATGCAACGTTATGATTTATTTACATGATCATAAAGGGAAGAAAAATCACTATCGGATTTCACTACTAAAAATCTATGTTGTCATTTAAATTTTTTTGTGGACGTCATAACTGAAAAACAAATGAAAGTCGGAAGATGAAACGTACATATTAATGTGTATTTAAAAAAATTAAAATCGACGTGTTTCAGCATTTTTCTAAAAACCGGCTGAGTTTAGCTTTTTTTTTGATATTCCACACTTTAATCGCACACTATATATATATATATATATATATATATATATATATATATATATATATATATATATATATATATATATATATAATATGTGTGTGTGTGTGTGTGTGTGTGTGTGTGTGTATGTATGTGCGTAACACAAATTTCGTCTACGATAACTCTAATACTACAATTCCAAAAATTATAATTTTTTCGTATTCCTCTTCGTTGCATCCATATGAAGAGCTGATTAGACTTTGGTTATAATTGGTCAACCGGAAGTACCGTAATTTTAAGATTTTAACAGTTTTTCTTGAAAAAACGATGTTAAATATAATTTTATCACATTTAATGTTATTATAAATATTAAAGAACATTGTATTCTCTATACAATTCGACTGCATTTTATACTTCGTATTAAATGGATATAGAGTTATAAAATTACAAAGAAATTAAATTTCATTAATTAGCCAGCTATTCTAGAAACAGCTACTATATTAAGAAAATTCTGATTGAAAGATGTCAGTGTCAATTGACATATTCGTAGTATATTTGTGTCATATATTTTCTAATATATCCTCTGCAGATTAATAGCCGATTTGAATAATTGTGAAAAAAATAAATTAATAAAAAAAGTATTCGAAGAATCGTTTTAAAACGTAATTACCACATCGTTTTTTATTAAAATTTTCATTTGGATTCTAATTATTGTTTGATGAATTCAGAATTCATAAAAAGCTTTTTAATTTCAGACAAAAATTAAATTTCCCATCCTAAATTGTGATATTTAATGCAAATATTGGATAAATTATTAAAAATTAAAAAGTATTTTAAGAAAATTTTATTACATGACACTTCAAATTTGTTTACCGTGTAAAATTATGTAGTATTATCACGTATTACAAAGATTTTGCAATTATGCTACAAAACTTTGTAAGCACTTAAGCCGTAATTCTCCTCTCAAAGTCTTGTCTGGTTTAACGAAACTATTTTACTCTTAAAATGTTATGAAAACTTTCTTTAATAACTTGAATGTAGTGGAATTTTAAGAGATAGGCATGTAACTCAATTTTGTGTAGATTGAGTTTGTGGTCAGTCGAAATGCGGCTCTCAACCGATACTTTACTACATTTGGTTGACGTAAAAGTGTTTTATGTTTATAGGTAGCTGTGCAGCTTCTGTTCAGCTAAGGTAGATTTATTGATTCTGTCTTTTTTAGACTAGGTGCTCAATTTTATATACAGCACTGAAACGCTTTTAAACTATATTTGTTTTACGTAAAAGCCCCTTAAAAGAAGGTAGAACCTTCTATACATAAATTAAGTATTTGCAGAAAGAACACTAACTTAATATAAATAATAGTTTTTTATTATACAAGTGTGGTCTAGTTTAGTTTGTCAGGTCGACAAAACGTCTGTACTTTTATGTAAGCATGTAGCCCCTTAAAAGAAGGTAGAACCTTCTATACATAAATTAAGTATTTGGAGAAAGTACACTACCTTAATATAAATAATAGTTATTTATTATACAAGTGTGGTCTAGTTTAGTTTGTCAGGTCGACAAAACGTCTGTACTTTTATGTAAGCATGTAGATTTTAAGTTTTGGTTCGTGTTCCGCGAACGCGAGTATTTGGCCTAAAGATGCATCGGCATCTTTAGTTTTTAGTTGATTAGTTATGCTCATAATAATAATAAGTTGCAAACATGTAAATCTTTAGTCAATAAATCTCGAGTATTGTCCATGTCCATAAATCAAGATGTTCATTTGTTTATACCTCATCAGTCAACAAGTGAGCGGACAAGTGAGTGGAAAGTGAGTGGAAAGTGAGTGTGCTTTCAACCAAGACGTAAATGCCAATTATCCAAGCATCTACCACTAGAGAGTCAACGTTGGGAAAACAAGTAAGCAGTATTATCATCTTCTTCTGCACCCCCCCCCCACCCGTCGTGTTACATAACCAAGTATCATTTAATATAAATAAGTTTCATATTGTTAAATTATTACAATAATAAATTAATTTTGTAAACTTGCATTTTATTTTTATCAATCAGTAATAATTTCACCGTGACTTCTCAATCATTCTCTCACTCACTGAGTGAGCAATGTTATACTTTCATTATTTTGAATAACTATAGTGTAACGTGAGAAGAACAAATTGATATTAATATGGGTACCCGGGCATTTAGAGATCGAAGGAAAACAGGTAGCAGATAGTCTGGCTAAGAAGGGGACAAGTTTACCTTTCACAGGACCAGAACCGGCTTTCGGAATCTCAGTGGAGACAGTTAAGCTGAAAATAAAAACATTGCTGAATCAATGGCACAAGAATCACTGGTTGGAGAGACACTCAAAGCTCTTCCTAAATGAACCAACCAAGAAAACAACGGAACGTTTACTCCTAATGAGCAAACAAGACGTTAGATTAATAACAGGACTCCTAACAGGACACTGTCTACTAAACAAACACCTACACACGATGGGACTAACACAAGAACCAACATGCAGGGAGTGTGGTGAAGAGGAAGAAACCCCTCAGCACCTTATATGCCACTGTGAAGTGAATACTCGGTAGTTTTGAGGAGTATTGAAAAGCGTAGAACAGTTAGTCCGTCAGAAAGACAGTTAGTTATATAATTAGATACTGACGTGAAAAAAGTGAATTCTGTCCGGGAAGTTGAATATACAGACGCTGTTGAGATAGTTGAGTATATAGATGCTGTGGAGGTCGGTAGGTCAGACAGTTGTATGTAATATAAATAAATAGTGACATAAATAGTCAAAGTAAATAATCAGTAGGTAATATCGTGTAAATAAATAGTCGTGTTAATTGTTTATATAATATTTGTTTAATATTAGTAATCGTCATTGTTATTATCTTTTAAATATTTATATATCGTTTAATATAAATATATCCACGCCAGAAATGAGTGCCCGTGAGGTGACGCCTGGTAAACGCCCGCACGGTACAAATATGTCATCATCATTACCAATATCTGCGTACAAAGCAGATTGGCACACCCAGCAATGGGTAATATGCCGTGATGATATATTTATTTATATATTTATTTATTTATTTATTTTAATTAATAATAATTATTTAATATTTACACTTCACCCGAATAATAGTAACAGGTATATTATGAGTCGATGTTCGATAAAATAATATGTGTAAATACCATATTGAAGTATGGTTTTATGTCAGAATTGTTCTTTCTTGACTTGTTGGTTTGAATTTCCGGCTTTGAATTGTTATTGATTTTTTGTATTATTTATTGATACATTTAATATTATTTTTCCTTGCATTAGTTCCTCCCAGGAAAAAAAAATATTGTTTAATAAAAATGTCGTTAAGAAATATAAATATTAGTAGGCATTTGAATAAATATTTTTTATTTGTCACAATTTACAAATATAATTTTCCACTCAATAAAAAAGTATTTAAAAATAAATTTAATATTCAATGAATTTCAGATTTTTACTCCAAATTATTCATTCTCCCCTTATAACAAATTTTCGTCCAACAACAAATTAATCAAAATTTCAATTCAAATACAAATACAGAAAATTGAAATTTTCATGACTGATTAAATATATAACGAATCAAAGTATTACCTAATTCAAATGTGAAAATTCAATTAACTGTCATAGTATTGAAATACATATTATTAAAATTAAAACCTTTTATTCACTCTCAATATATTTTTTTTAATTTTTAAAAATGTATTTATTATAAAACTGTTTGAGAGTTCAATGATAATTTATTGTTTTGAAACCTATAGTCCTCTTCTCTTATCTGTTCAGATAACAGGGGCGATAGGGATTACAATTTATTTCATGGAAGGAGGTTCTCTACTATCTCATAGCCACGAGGCTTTCACTATAAATAAGACTTAGGTTATAGCTCTCAAAGCCAAATACATTTCTCCAAAATCATTAAAAATTTGAAATAAGACGAATAAGCAGAAATTTCTTTTCGTTCTCGAGGTATTTACTTTTCAAACTTTACCCATTTCTGGGTTATAACCCAGATATGGATGGAGATACAAGCGGGAAAAATGATGTAAATTTACCAATTTTCATGTCCCATTAATTCAGTTTGCACAACGAAAATACTGAAAATGGTCAAAATCACGAAAAATTACAAATGGCACTTTATTTATTTTTAGCCATTTGGTTTAAACAAAGGTATACTTATATAACTTTACTCATACAATGGGGGCATTTACCATAAACGAATTTAGTGTGTGTAATAGTAAAATTCATTAGTTCACATCTAAATAATGTAAGAAAATACTTAAAATTTAATCAAATAAATTTCCTAATATATTTTATTAAATTCCGAAAACTCTATTTTTGCCCTCTATAGAATGTTCTTGAAAGCTGTGACGTCACAATCACAGACATTAGAAAGAGACGGAAAAAAATTTGATTACAAATAATTACCAAAACCAGAACGTTGTATTATTGTGAAGATCATTTTGATGTAGGTATATTTATAAAATAACAATTATAAACATTTACAGCAAATTTTCTCCAGTTGGAACCCGATGTTGAAATTTGGACATATTTTAAATTAATTGGCAGTATCCTAAAAAATTATAAAAAAAAATAATGAAGAGTCCCAGCTTTCGTTATTGGTATAACCAGGGTCCATTTTGATACGCATTCAACTCAAGCAATCACAAACAATGATACCATACCATGTGGTTGACAATGACAGCAGCTGTTATTATCTGCAACATCTTGTTAAGAGTATACAGGTTCGGCTTTGGTCAGATAATTCCGTCATTAATGTCATTCTGTGAATTCTACATCAGAAAGGAATTCAAGTAATGCATGTAATTTTTAAAAATTAATTTCTCAATTATTACAAATAATTTTTAAATCGGACAAAAACTAAATCTAAATATTAAGTTGAACTTTCAGAGAAAAAAATATTATAAAATTATGGTAAATGACCCCATTGCTTTGTAAAATTGCCAGTCTTGTACTTTTGGGTTATTAACCAAAAACGGAATATTTGAGGTCCAATCTGAACGCAAATATCCCAAGAACTAACAGAGGTTTAAGGTTTGAGAATTTAGAATCTGAGCTTTGATATGTATCTAAAAGTATAAAACGTATCGGCAAATTATGTTATGGAATGGGGAATCCACTACTTTCAATCCGGCCTATTTTTAAAATGATCTTTCACAACAATGGTTCTATTCGAAAACAAAATTCATGTTTTTATGGCCTTGCAAAAAAATTATTTATTTTCGCAGAAGTTTTACAACAATAAAATAAATAAAAATAAAGTTTCTATACATTTGTCTGCGTCTGTATAGACATATGGGACCTCACGAGGCCATACGAGAATACAGGCCTGAATGTTTATCCCTGCTCAATGCGTCACGCGTAGCTAAGAGGCACGAGCGCTAGTCTAGCCTTCTACAAACAGTCGACTTATAGCAGTCAGCGGGAGCGGACGAACGACGCAACGCGGGACGGAATGTCAAATTTCTATTATTTCTCGTTGTAGGAAACTATAAAAATGGTTTTCAAATTGGAATTTAATTTAAATATTGACAGTGATAAAATTATTGATTTTCATAACCTCGCAAATTATGAAACAAAGTTAAAATGTGTAAATGATTTCATATTTAAAAAGGTAGATTACCATTTAACAATATTTTAGATAAAATTGTCTAACAATATTCCCCAAATATATATCTCTCTAACAATAACGGAAAATCTGAAATGTAGTGTATATTTCAAAAATATTAAAATAGCACCTAAATGTCTTTCATTCATCATTTTTAGTTCATTATTATTATTCGTTTTTTTTCTTGTACAATAGGAACAAAAATAAATAATTTAAAGTGAAACATGAGTTTATTCGTGTACATATATATATATATATATATATATATATATATATATATATATATATATATATATATATATATATAACTTATTTCTTATTTAATTTGTTTTTTATGGGGTCTCGTGGCCGCGTGCCTGAGTGTCAGGTCGCGAATCTGGGGAACCGGGTTCGGTCCCGACCGACGCCAGATATTTTTCAAATTTTAAATGGCACAAAATGACCCCTTTGGTGCACTCTCCATGCCAGCAGTGAGTGCCCGTAAGGTGACGCCTGGTAAGCGCCCGCACGGTGCAAATATTTCTTCATTAACGATATCTGCGTACGAAGCAGATTGGCACACCCAGCAATGGGTAATAAGCCGTGATGATATATTTATTTATTTATTTATTTAATTTGTTTAGTTATCAATATAAAATAGGTAATACATATTATTTAAATAGTTATTTAGGAGTTGTATATCTTTATAAATCACATTCTCCAATCCTATTTATTTAAAATTCCGTATATTTCATATGCTTACAATGTTAGCGTTCGAGGCGTGGCGTGACAGCAAGAGGCTCGCTGTGACGTCACGAACTGAGTATTCAGGCCTGTATTCTCGTATGGCCTCGGACCTCACCATAAACCTAAAGTGATCGAACATTGTCCGAACGGATGTAATACGGTGCACGACTATTCGCAACAATTGGCAAAACTGTTTGAAAGAATCCTTTGTTATTGTATCCTTTCTTCCCCATCCGAGCGAAAATATTTGTGTTCAGATTCCGCCATTTATTCAATTTATATTGGCGACACGTATGGCCCAGTGTTGGCATTATGTGGATTTTATTAGCAGCAGGAGAGATTTATGTTCGTACCACAGTGGCGTTACCATAATATTCAACTAAACTATGTCTTTCATATTCAATACGTGGCCAGGATTCACTCCAAAAAATTTATAACATTCAATAAATCATCCACTGTGTTGGAATATTACAAAAAATAAATAACAGAATTCGAAACTTATAGGCCTATTCTGAACAAATCTGTAAAGGTACATTCACAAATGAAAATTAGATGAAGATTTATAGTTTATACTTTAGATTAAAAGACTTTGGCCGCATATTATGTAATGACTCCATTCACACTTCAGAATTTAGTGTCTCTAAATCCAAATCATAAAGCCAAACATTGCAAGGTCCAAACTTAGGTTTATGATTGAGTTTGACGTCACAAACTTCACCAATGAGAACGAGTCTGAAACGATATAGATATATCCACCCATCTTTATTTAGTATTTACTTGATGAATCAGCTTTTTAAACATATGCGAGAAGAACATAGAACTATCAAAATTTAATTGCTGAAATATAATAATAAAATGCCAAGCGAATGACAGTTTCACGGCGCACGGGTATCTATTAAGTATTGCTCTTCTCGATACTTTAATCTTGTTTTGAAGCATTTACATAGATGTCAGTACAATCAAAACTAAATTAGAGTGCCTTTAATGAGAGTGATGACATACGATTGTGGCCGCCATATTTGTTCCAATTTAACATGCATAGAATACAAGCATAACACGAAAATATTTTATTACAAACATATTACTTGAAATTAATATATATTTTATTTAAAAATTTATAGTATACACATATTTCAAAATTTTAAAAATATATAGACCCATGAAATGCATGTAAAATCATTATATTTAAATAAAAAGAAAACTTACCGTCAGAAGAGACTTCATGCGTAAGATGAAATATTTCATTTCAAATCATTTGCATACAAAATTAGTATTTAATTTAAAAGGAAGAGCATTAATAAACAAAATAAACCAATAAATTTTACATGAACAAAAAAAAAATTTATTGTAGGTATCAAAAATGAGTTCATCAAGATAATATAAGTATATTGAAATATAGGAAAAATGGTTCTTACTGTAAAAATATATTTATTTTCAGTTCTTGCTGTAGACGTGCAGGGTTGTGGTTCAAACGTTGCTACATTTTCAGGGGCAGGTAATTGAAGTGTTGGATATCTTCTTTTCACCGGCGACCTTCTTCTCTTCGTCGGTACAGTAAAACTAAATATTGTGGGAATCGCATTATGTTTTAGAATCCTCTTGCCATCTTCTCTCGTCTTTTCCCACATCTCAGGTGCAAAGTGGATCTATAAGTCGAATATTATTATTAGTAAAAAAATTAATAAAACATGAATACACTTTTAATTAAATTTTACTTACTTCACAAAGTCGAGACGAATTAGTTGGTGTCCAACCCTCTCGTTTCACTTTAGCTGCCCATGTTTTTCTGCGATCCGGATCCGTAGGAAATGCTTTCATAAGAAATCCTTTCTCTGACCGATTGGAGCAACCAAAGGCACAGCAGCCAACCATCTATACAAAAAACATTCATTATAATGAAATAATATAACAATTACAAGTAAATCAAATCATTTGCATATTCCATTAAAATTTGTTCTGCGAAATATACTTGTTCACAGTTGTGTACAAAATACACTGCCCATTTATTTATTTATTTCGGGTTTGTACGAACCCTCTAAGTGGGAGATGCGTGATTTTATGTATGTATGTATTTATTAAAAATATTAACGAATTATTTTGTTGTCAACAATAATTAATTTGAAGTATTCTTTAAATGAAATATAAATGTCAAACCGAAATAATGACAGCAGCAAAGATTGGTTATGTCTTACAATTTGGTTTCAATTGGATATAATTCATTTGATAAATACTTAAATAAATTTGCAACTGGCTATTATCGTGTACAAAACTTTACATTCTATTTATTTATTACATAAAATTGGCTTATATTACTTACCTCGTTATTAAATAATCTTCGATGCAGTCACTTATCACAAATTGTGTCCTTATATGCACTTAAACTGCACTAAAACTACCATGTACATAAAAACTAAGGTGTAGTAATTAATATTAAAAGAAATTAAACACTAATAATTACATAAATTCAATATAAACTATCAAACAAACACGAACTCCTATACAAAGCAAGCTAAACCATGAACAGAATGGAACAAATATGGCGGTCATTGCTGTAGCCAATGAAAATGAAGACCACCATTGGCATCACTCTTATTGAAGGCACTCTAAACTAAATTAGAGTTAAATTAAATTTGCATATATGAATGACTTACTTAAATCTAAACAAAAACCATAAACCTAATTTTCATGTGTGCATGCACCTTAAGTCTTAAAGATTTGTAAATCTGTAAAAAACTGACAAAGTCGCATCTATTTTTGTTGATTAATATAAAATTATACATACGAGAGGCAGCTTTCATTGCGATTTGATTCGTCATTTACAGATCTGTAAGATTTATAGATTTATATTTGAAAAATTGTTACCAAAGTAAAGAAAATTAATGATGAAAAGGTTGATAAAATAAAACTCTAGGTGTAGTCTTTTTTCACGTTTAATTCGATTATGTAGTAGGAGTAGAATATAATCTCGACCGGTTTCGGTTATTTAGAAAACCATCATTAGGACTTGAGAAAAACAGAAGTACAGACTTGCATTAGATACATAACGACGATGTCGACTGTTGCCTTCAAAAAGTTTACACATTTATGTTCTGCAAAAATACTTTTTGTGGAACCGGACGCGAAATAAGCATTTCGCAGCCGCAATACAGGCCGCGAAATTGGATTTCGCGACCGTTGTTGTGGCAAAAATTCAGCTCTACAGTTATAGCCCTGAAAACTCAAATATACCTACTTATTTTCTTCAAAATATTCAACATTTTCAAAATTTTAATTTTTATATATTAAGAACATAATTAAAATTAAAGGAAGTATTGTAATCGCGAAAAATTTCGGTTTTCTGATTTCAACGGAAATATCTATTTTGACCATCCCTGAATCCATTTTGATTAATTTCGTTGTGACGTCTGTACGTACGTACGTACGTAGGTATCTTGCATAACTCAAAATCGGTAAGCCGTAGAAAGTTGAAATTTTGTATTTAGGACTGCTATAACATCTAGTTATTATAAAATATAATCCAAAACTTTTCAAATTTGGTATATAATGGGAATAACATAGTAGATTTTGGTTAAAATAGACTAACCGGAAGTGATATATTACCTGAAGTTATTAACAGTTCTTCTTGAATAAAATGGTTTTATTTTGACTTTAGAAATAAATGCTTCAAATAATAATTTTAGAGAATTAAATTCTCCGTCTAGCACATCCAATATTATTAAATTAGCCCTTTGATAAGCGAGATATGTAAATTTAAAAATTATATAATTTTTGGTTTTTGTAATAAAGCTTGCTATGGATTAGGGCATAAATATAAAAATATTAATGTTATGTTAAAATACATCAAATACGTGCAATTTTATAATTGGATCTATACGAGTATTTCATGTTGGTCTTGCGTACAAGAAAGTCGTGTGGTGTCCACATCAGATTTTTTCTATTGTTTCAAAAGAGAACAACTGTTTGTTTATTGAAAATAATGAGCAAATAATTATCTTTTATTTTATTTAGCAAATAAATAATTTATATTACTCCATCAATATATACCTAACTCAATTAAAAAATTTCAGCTCTACTTAGTTCAAATTTGCTCCACTTTTCTTCAATTTGTGTCTACTCTACTACACTAGAACAAGTAACAAGTCGTCTTTACCCTTCCATTCCAAATTATATTATAAACAATATCACGTGTTGATATGTGCTGGGACCGGGACTAGACTACATAGAGTTCCTTCCTCACTTCTAAGATGCTGTGTGAACCAGTTTGAAACTATAATTTAACGTTAATATGAACTTTGACGTTTAAATTCCACGCGCAGTATCGTCACATAAGTGAATCATACGTGTCTGGCGATATTGCAGGGGTAGGATACGAAGTTGTGGTAGCATATTCCGAGCTTGATTTCAGAACGTGATTCTTGTAAGGGAAACTCTAAGACAATAAATTGCTAAGATGACAGTTTTATATTGAATAAAGTGCTTCTCTTTTATTTTTAATTCAAAAACGAAATACGCATCTAATTTTTTTTAGATGTATCCATTTTAACCATCCCTGAATCCATTTTGACTAATTTCGTCGTGACATCTGTACTTAGATACGTGCGTATCTCGCATAACTCAAAAAAGATAAGCCGTAGAAAGTCGAAATTTTGTATTTAGGACTGCTTGTGCATCTCCCTTTTTGTTCATTGTCATTACATAATTTTCAGAAGTGGCACTTTACGTGAAGCCTATAATAATAATGAAAAACTATTTTAGAATATAATCCAAAACTTTTCAAATTTGGTCAATTTATGTCAATGGGAATAACATAGTAGATTTTGTTTAAAATAGGTTAACTGGAAGTGATATATTACCTGAAGTTGTTACAGTATTTCTTGAATAAAATGTTTTTATTTTGATTTTAGAAATAAATGCTTCAAATAAGAGAATTAAATTCTGCGTCTAGTACATAAAGTGTTATTACATTAGCCTTTTGTATAAGCGAGATATGTAGATACATTTAAAAATTATATACTTTTTGGTTTTTGTAATAAAGCTTGCTATGAATTAGGACAGAAAGTAACAAAAAAATAAAAAGTTACTGTTAATGTCAAATTACGTCAAATACGTGTAATTTTATAATTGGGTCTATATTTCATGTTGGTCTTATGCGTACAAGGAAGTCGTATGGTGTTCACCTCAGATTTTTTAAATACGTAAAGTGCTCAAAGTTGTCTCTAATAGTTATTTAACTATCACGTGTGTTAATGACCCTGATTAATGACTGAGGCATTAATTGATGAGATCATTAATCGCAAATAAACACACATGCTTGTGTCAGTATTGTTTGTATAAAACTGTGAATATGCAGAGACCCGAAGATTCTGTTTTATTGTCTTATTTATTATACAGTTTCAATTTATAATAAATATATATATATATATATATATATATATATATATATATATATATATATATATATATATAAATATATATTTATTGATATGAAAATTGTTGCGTATTTACACATGCTTTTTTTTTAGTGTGTGGAAACAAAGCCTTTTATTTTTAAAATAAGAATTGCTTTCTTTCAATTTTTAATCAAAAATATCTCAGAAACGAATGAACAGACCGCAGCATTATGGTAGACATTATCATAAATCTACGAATAGAAAATAGATGAGAAAAAGAAAAAAAGAAGATAATCTATGTTCTATAAACTTTCAAAGGAGAAAAGCGTGAATGAATAAATAAAACCAGTGGCGCCGAAACATACATTATTCAATTATAGTACTACACAACAACGCCATTATTCACTGTTATAAATGTTAAAAATATAAAAGAAGTTAACACAGTTTAGTGAATACGAAATACATTATAATTTAAATAAATATTCAATGTAATCATTAAAAATCTATTTTTCTATTTTGCGTCTGTAACAAAGTTATTACAGCACCTAAACGAGTTCGGTAATAGCTCATTCGAGTGCTGTAATAGATTGAAACAATTTATTTTTTATAGTTGAGGGCTGTCCTTAAATTACGTAACGCTTCAAGGGGGGGGGGGGTCAAGAGTAGCGTTACTCAGCGTTACGAGGGGGTGGGGGAGGGTTAATGTGTGCATTACGTAACGATAAAATATAAAAAATATTGCTAAACTTGCTTTAATAGTTTTGAAACATTCAAATTTCGCGGTGCTAATTCGTATATGCAGGCAGTCGTTTGTTTTCAATAACAGTCAACATTATATGTCGGGCACAGTTCAAATTCGGGCCAGTGGTCTTTCATTCGTGCAATGCAATTTATATTAAAACATGAATTCAAGTAGTGTTGATAAGGAAAAACTTTTCAATAGTTTGTTAAAAGCATGTGGAAATGCATATGCTTTTAATTTCTGTGCTGCTATTTTTTCATCTTTATGTACATTAATTTAAATAGTTTCTGTTCTGTTCTGTTATTTTTCATCTTTATATACATTAATTTAAATAGTTTCTGTTTTAACTGAATATTAAGGAGGCCATGTACTTTTATATCCAGTAAAGAAATTGGGGTGACAAGCCGTAGGGCAAAAGTAGTACATTCTTTTTACCTTCCGTCACCTTTAGGTAAGGAAGGTATTGTCTTTGGCCAAAAAATTTCGTGGTGAGTTTTTGATGAATAAGCACATTTAGGGTCCCTAGAATACGATTTTACTATTTTTACGATGATGTCTGTATGTGTGTGTGTGTGTGTATGTATGTGTGTCTGTGTGTGTGTATGTGTGTGTGTGTGTGTGTGTAACAAAATTTTCGTCTAAGATAACTCTAAAACTACAATTCCAAAAATTTGCGGATTTTAACAGTTTTTCTTGAAAAAATTATGTTAAATATAATTTTTTCACATTTGATGTTATTATAAATATTAAAGAATATTTTATTCTCTACACGATTTGACTGCATTTTATACTTAATATTAAATGGATATAGAGTTAAAAAATTATAAATAAATTAAATTTCATAAAGTAGCCATAGCTATGGAAACAGCTACTATATTAAGAAAATTCTGATTGAAAGATGTCAGTGTCAAGTGAAATTGACATAGTGTATTTCTCTTATAATTTTACTGGAAATATAGGATCTTTTGTTTGTATAAAATACATACAACTGCTTTAAGGTAATGTACAAGAAATAATAATAATAAATCTTTTATTTCTGCAGATACATTACACTGTATATAGAAAACGTCACAAAATAATAATTTTCTGTATGAAATTTGCATAAAATACATGCAACTGCCGGAAGGTAATGTACAAGAAATAGAATATTTAATTTAGCAAGGAACTTTCCGTATGAAATTTGTACAAAATACATAGAACTGACGGAAGGTAATGTGCTGGCCACATCAGATTTTTTTATCTTTATGTACATTAATTTAAATAGTTTCTGTTTAAAATTTTAACTGAATATTAAGGAGGCCATATACTTTTATATCCAGTAAAAAATGGGGGGGGGTTAAGTACTGCGTTACGTAATATGTGGGGAGGGGGTTCATGTTTGCGTTACGGGTGCGTTACATAGGGGGGAGGGGGTATTAAAAATTTCCTAATTTTGCGTTACGTAATTTAAGGACAGCCCCTTGGTGGGTGTGTCAAAAAATAAATGTCAAATCTCGCTAAATAAACGAACTCAAACTATTGTTAATATTTTAAGTAGCCGAAAGAATTTTGTAGAATTTTCTAACCATTTGTATAGATATTATAAATTGTTAAAAATGAAAACCGGCCCATCTAATATGAGTTGGGCTCGTATGTTATAATATTTACACTTCATTTAGCACCAACTTTTTATTACTTATTTATAAACCAACCTCCATCAAAAATATATTCCCTTCTGATTTCATCAGTAATCGGTTTTCCGGAGTTAGCGTTCCCGATTATCCTGTTTCACTGTCAGGACACCTTAAGCCCGTCGAATGGTTATTCGCAACAAGCAAGATACGGGATAGAGTCCACCGCATCGTGATGCGATAAGTTTTTGCATCAATTTAAACGTTCGCTTGTTAAACTTCCTAAAAAGTTAATCTATTGAAACTTTGCAAAAAAATACCATGAACAGTATTAAAGAATGATGTAATAATAAATCAAATGCTTGACAACCTAAGTGATTATTAAAAGAATTAACGGATTTAACCGTTTGAACAAAGTATTATTTAAATATTGCTAAAATGACGCCCGTTGCAAATTTTTATCAACCCTTCCAAAACATCAAAACTTTTATTTGGTTATGAATTCGACTGAAACTTACAGGAAATTCATAAAATTAACTGAAAATCATTTAGTTATACTTCAAATTTGTCAAAAATGTTGATTTTTTAACTATTTCACTCATAAACTTATAAGCCATTCCAAATTTAGGGCTCTACCTAGTTAGCAAGTTTCATTTCGACTAACGTCACAAAAAATTTTGCAAGCCAATACGATGTCGTATTTTTACAAGTGAGTTTTGATAAGCGAAATTTTTTTGACGTATTAGAAACATATTGTTTATATACCGGCTTAAAGTCCGTTTCCGTTTCCACGACTTGATCCCCACATCATCATTAGTAAGCATGTGGTTCAAATCGCCAGGGGCGGGAGGGAATTGATGACGTCATATTGTTACCATGGTTTTATTATAGGGATTTAATTTTCTAGTTTGATATAAGGTTGAGTATGATAGGATTTTGTCATGTTTGACATTTTCAATATTTTATTTGTAACAATTTTGTATTTCGCTAATATAACATGCACTGTGTGAGTATTATTATTCTGCAAATGTAATGTCAAAACTGACAGTATGAGCAATATTGTGTCAATTTCGTTATTCACCAAAATATGAAGTATAAATAGGCATTTAGTAATAATAAACCAATTGAATAAATACGATGTAAAATATACCTCTTTTTATTGTCTAAAACCAATACGTTGCAATAATTGTTGGAAATCTTAGAGAGAGAAAATGTACAATATGTATAATCCCAAGAATTAACAGAATTCCCAACACACAACGAAACACAAATTATTATCAACGCCAAAATCACCTTAATCACATGAATGACAGAATGACATAATTCAAATATTTGAAAATGACACTCGTTACCGCGGTTACAATACCGTTCCTATTTCATTTTTTGCCTTTGGTTAGACGGAGATAGCGTATACCCCTCTGGTAAATCTACGATAATGAGATAGCGAATAAAAGTCTCATACGCCATGTGTGTACGACAAAGATGCTAGAAAAAGTTTAGTAATTCTTTCATCAAAAATTGATGACGTGGGGATCAACTGGGAGATATAGACTGTAAGTGTATATTTTCAGTGTTATCAGTTTTTATGAAAAACGAGTCGATTCGGACAGGAATCTATATCTATAACACCTTGAAACACAATAAAAATTACATTATGGTCAAGAAAAAAATATATAAATGATTACCTGATTTTTATTTTTATTTTACTAAGTTTCATTTCGACAAAACACTGTCACAAAAAATTTTCGGATCCTTTAAGCCAATAAGATGTCGTATTTTTACAAGTATGTGAGTTTTGATAGACGAGCTTGTTGCTAATTTATTTCGTGAAAATGAAAAATCACTCGTTTGACAACTCGTGATTTTTTTGTCAATGTCACTCAATAAATTGCTAGGCAATTAGCTCTCGTAACAATCATTATTTTTCTGGCGAAAATTTCCCACTTATGATATTATATAATATGAACATATTTTATTGACAGCAGAAAAGTGTGGTTTTAACTTTTTGACTCTGTCGGTAAGGCCGCTTTTGAAACTAATGCCAATGTTATTCTTATGTAAACTTTGAAAATTAATTATAAAAAACTATGCAATGTTATTATTGTTTTCGACTATTTTTACGGTTCCGGAAATTGAAAAATTATAAACTATAGCATATTCGCATGCAGTATTTTTTTCTGTAACAAAAACTTGAATACAATTTTGCTCTAATATAATTAGGGGAGCAAATAACTGCACATTAAGATTTTACCATTAAAACCCCTATGCTGCGCCGGCCAAGTCACCACCCTGTATATATATATATATATATATAATTTACGGGGTGGTAAAAATGCTAAAAAAATATGCGATTTCGAGAAAAAGTTATTAAGAAACATTGTTACTCTCGTCGAGTTACATTACTGGTTAAATTTAATGCACTTATTTCATTTACACCCTGTATATATATAAAATAATGTATGCATGATTGTGATTCATTTCGCGTGTATTCTAAATGTAAATTGTGATATTTATTTCAGAGAAAGTCACAGGAATTAAAAGTATGAGTTGCTTCATATTTGTTGGATTGCATTTTAAGCGCTGGAGTAAAACAAATAGGAATTATTTTCAACATAATATGTAAATATATGCAAATTCAATTCCAATTGGAACTACAATCTGAAATAAATATTTAGCAGTTTAAATCTACTTCCATAGGCAAATATCACTTTAATTCATATAGTAAATAAAAGTAAAATCATAATATTTTGGTTTTATGTCCCTGCAAAACAGATTAAAATTGGAAAATGATTAAGTGGAACAATCAATATAAAATAAAAGCTAGTTAAAAAACAATACTACACTTTCGTCTTCTAAATTTCGGACAGACCCCAAACTTATGCTTTCTACATCATACCGTAGGTAGGGAGGTTCGTATAAATAGTTGATTAGATTTTGGCTAATATTGGACAAGCGGAACAGCGGAAGATATACTTTACTTGAAACTCATGACAGTTTTAAATGAAAAACTATATTAAAATATATTCCAAAACTTTGTAATTTTAGTAATTAAGACTTTTTTACCAATGGAAACAACATATTAGTTTTTGATTATGATATAATTCAAAACTTTTCAAATTTGGTATTTATAAGACTTGTATTAATAAGAACAACATATTAGATATTTGCTAATATTGATAAACCAGAAGTGGTACTTTACTTGAAACAGATTTTCGTGAAACAAATATATTAATAATATTAACGGACACGTGCGTTGGCTCTCGTTGAAACATATTAAACAAATGAGAATTTTATTAAAACAGTCGGTAAGTTTCAAAAAATATAAAATATGATCCAAAGTTCGTATTATAGACTTTTCTATTTATTGGAACAAAAAATTAGTTTTTGTCTACAAACGATCAACCGAAAGTTAAAGCTCATTGCTATTTTAAAAATGGAATTGGCGAAAAATCATGTGCTCAGGCCACATCAGATTTTCTAAATATAAATTTCTTGTAATTTGAAATACTTTACAGGCTACGCGGACACGAATTATGTAGGTAGATATCAATATTAAATTGAGTGAAGCGTACTGAAATGAAATTATGGTTCTTTTTTTCTAAAGCAGAACTGCAGTTTATAGGTTTATTAAGACTAATAAATAATATGTATATTTAATAATGTGCATCGTAATGGTGAAGTGAGGGTTTTATTTAGGGCCGCGACAAACGTTGAAATGTTTATTAATAATTTTGTTTGTACACATAAGTCAAAATAACATTTTTGTTTTTGTTACATTTGAGTTAAATTATACAAATATATTTGCAAAGATTATATAACTATACCTATATAATATTTGCATCCATAAGTGTGCACAATATCTTATATTTATTAAATTAATACAGGGTATGTATTGCATTGGACTGTTTTCCTATTGGCTGCGAATGACGTATGTAAGTGCTATGACGTCAGAGAAGTGAGGGGTTGTTTTTACCTTCCATCACCTTTAGGTAAGGAAGGTATTGTCTTTGGTCAAAAAATTCTGTGGCGAGTTTTTGATGAATAAGCACGTTTTAGGGTCCCTAGAATACGATTTTACTACTTTTACGATGATGTCTGTATGTGTATATATGTGTGTGTAAGTGTGTATGTGTGTGTGTGTGTGTGTGTGTGTGTGTGTGTGTGTGTATCTGTGTGTGATAAAATTTTCTAATGGGATAACTCTAATACTACAATTCCAAAAATTATAATTCTTTCGTATTTCTCTTCGTTACATCCATGTGAAGAGCTGATTAGATTTTGGTTATAATTGGTCAACCGGAAGTATCCTCATTTGCAGATTTTAACAGTTTTCCTTGAAAAAACGATGTTAAATATCATTTTTTCACATTTAATGTTACTATGAATATTAAAGAAAATTTTATTATCATACTTCATATTAAATGGATATAGAGTTAAAAAATTATAAAGAAATTAAATATCATATATTAGCCAGCTATGCTATAACTCTGGAAATAGCTGCTATATTAAGAAAATTCTGATTGAAAGGTGTCAGTGTCAAGTGCAGTTGACAGTATAATTTTACTGGAAGTATAGGATCTATTGCTACATACTTTCGGTATGGAATTTTTATAAAATACATACAACTGTCTTAAGGTAATGTACAAGAAATATAATCTTTTGCAAGGATCTTACTGTATGACATTTATACAAAATACATAGAACTGACGGAAGGTAATGTGCTGGCCACATCAGATTTTTTATGACTATTTTTGGCGCCAATCCTATTTATTTACGAAAATAATAAATTATTAAAATAAAAAATTATTACTGTGAAAAATATTGCACAAACTTTAATTTAAAATACTTTTAAAAAAATGTGAGACAGCCGCATTATAATTCAGGACACTATAATTAATGAAATACATGTTAGCTTAGATTTACTGTAGCGATTTCATAAATTATCCTTTGGGGTAAATATATTCGTTTTTCAGTTCCAATAGAGTTTTTAATTTACAAATAACGCTTTCTGAAATAACAATATTATTTCTCAATTACGTGTAGGTACATTTGACGCCTTCTGAAATTAAATTGACTATTCTGAATTACATATGACGAATTTTGGAATTAATTGAAAATGATTATTCTGCTTTACAAGTTACCCTGATACTCTCTAAAATAGAAATGGTGTAGAAACAACATTATAAGCAAAATCTTTAGTATAATTTTAATTAATCATTTTGACTTAGTAAAATATGATGTTACAACTCATTCGCTGAAATGCTTCTGAGGACGTTTTAGATATGAGAGCTGGGTTGAAATTAATATGTACTATACTGTGGCTGTTCATTTATTAGGACTAGCTAAATGACGGCAGTGAATTCATTTATCCTATCCTGTTGTCACGGCGTAGGCTGGAAAAAATGTTTTTCCATATTTCACTTCAAAGAACTGCAGGCATTTTTTGTGTTTCAACATTTTGTAGGAATGCAGATGCTATATCTCGAATACCAGGTCCAGACCGAAAAAATTCTACGCAAAAACAAATTAGCCCAATCAAGATTAGTCTATAAAAAAGTAAATACCAAAATTGGAAATAAAAAGAGAGAGAAGCAATATTTTCTTTTTTGGGTAACTGGAAATAATTTAAAGGAATAAATATATTTCGCTACAACAATAAGTAATTTTATTTGGAAAATATTGTTATGAAATATGCAATTCGTTGCGATTTTATTTCAAAATCATTTTAAATTAATTTATTCTTTTCGCAAACTTTTGAATAATTCAACTGTTTATCTTAAAATATGACAGAATGCTTTACAAAATTTATAAGTACGAATTATTTATAAATTTTTATTATTAACCTGAGAAAATTCCTAGATAAATCGTTATTCTCTGCTTTTGTAATATAAGTAGCATAATTGATCGACTAAAATAGTTGGTAGAAATAATATATCTCACTATACAAATCATCGGAAAATAAAGCAATCAGATAGCTCAATTTTTCTTAGTTACGCTGTATAACATCGGATATTTGCGTTGCTAAGTTGGGTTTCGCGAAACACAACTACACTCTATCCGTTTTAACTATAGAGTGATGAGAAGATTGGTGCAGTTAGATCTTATTGTTTGATTGGACAATATCGGGGTATTATCCAATCAAAAATCTGATGTGGCCAGCACATTACCTTCCGTCAGTTCTATGTATTTTGTACAAATTCCATAGAGAAAGTTGCTTAGAATTGATTCTATATTTGCAGTAAAGTTATAACACAAACATATTATGTCAATCGCACTTGACATTGACATCTCTCTATCAGATTTTTTTTATTTATATTGGCTGTTTCCAGAGTTATTGCATAGCTAGCTGCATTATGAAATTTAATTTTTTTATAATTTTTTAACTCAATATCCATTGAATATGAAGTATAAAATGTAATTTACCGATTTCAAGTTATTATTTCATTGTTTACATGTACAAAAGTAGGTTGGTAGCTTAGTAATAACTGTATCTGTACGGTAATATTATTACCATAATGACTTGTCAACAACTGTCTACAAAATGAAAATAAAATAAAAATATAATGCTCTTCATTATTACATACAGATAACCTAAGCCTATCGGTCTAAATACGGTCTATTCTATTTTATTATGAGGAATAAAGCACATAATTTTAATATTTGTCATATTGACATATGTCAAAATAATTGTTCTGTTAACCATTGCAATCTGAAAGTAGCATTAATGCGAGAATTTCAAAAAATGATATTTATCAATAATGTCTTAATTTTCTGAAACCGATAAACAAACGACGGATGTTATTAATATTAATCATAACAAGCCTTAGATGTCTTAAAATCCTCGCTCTATGAGCTCGGACTTACATCTGCGGCAGTTATGATGTGCATAACATTCCTACGTATGTTAATAGCTATAAATCGTATAGAGAATAAAATATTCCCTAATATTTATAATAACATTAAATGAAGGTACTTCCGGTCGTCCAATTATAACCAAAATCTAATCAGCCCTTCATATGGATCTAACGAAGAGGAATCTGAAAGAATTATAATTTTTAGAACTGTAGCGTTGGAGTTATCGATGGAGAAAAAATCCTCTCACACACACACACACACACACACACACACACACACACACACACACACATCCACATACACACAGACATACAAACACCATCACAAAAATAGTAAAATCGTAATCTAGGGACTCTAAAACGTGCTTATTCATTAAAAACTCACCATAGAATTTTTTGACCGAAAACAATACCTTCCTTACTTAAAGGTATGACGGAAGGTAAAAACAAGATCAAACTGCACCTATCTTCCCACCACCCTATAGCTAAAACGGATAGAGTTCAATGGTGTTTCGGTGCGCAAACAAATGAATCATATGTAATCACATCATCCATGGATATAAATGAACAAATAATATTTTTGCCATTTCTTAAAAATATAGTTGGTTGCACTCTTTGGCCGTAAAATGAAAAAGAGAGCAGGAAATTTATTAATACATAAATCCCATGTTAAATCCCTATGTTCACCTCCAACCGCCAGAATCCAAAAATACATAAGAAAACATTTATATTTTGGTACAACATACAATAGTAACAATAAGTGGAAAGAAAGAAAAATTATTTTAATTTTGGTGACAGCTCTACATCTGTCAAAATGACTGTTATTAAATTTGCCTTTCCAACTTGCGTGCAAGTTTAAAGTAGACAAAATAATCCTTCAACTTTTTGGTTGGCTTGAAAATAATGCAAATTGTACTTACTACTTTACAGTTCATGTTGTAAAGATAAAGTCTTACATAATATCCTGTTGCATTTTGTTTTAATTTATGCAAAGCCTATTATGAAACTTTCCCATAAATGTACTAAATCCCTTCTTGTCATCTAGTTAATATATTATATTTCTCCCAATTACAAGTAAGTAAACTGATGAATTCATATGAAGCAATTTGTATGCAAGATACTGCATTTTGTAAAGTGCATCATTCGTATCTTCTAATTCTAATTAGTGTGTTGAGAAATGGAAAGACAGACAGTTGTTATACAGGTGTGTGTGTGTGTGTGTGTATTTGTGTGTGTGTGTGTGTGTGTGTGTGTGTGTGTGTGTGTGTGTGTGTGTGTGTTTGTGTGTTTGTGTGTTTATGTGTGTGTAACAAAATTTTCGTCTATGATAACTCTAATACTACAATTACAAAAATTATAATTCTTTCGTATTCCTCTTCGTTGCATCCATATGCAGAACTAATGAGACTTTGGTTATAATTGGTCAACCGGAAGTACCGTCATTTGAAGATTTTAACAGTTATTCTTGTAAAAACGATGTTAAATATCATTTTTTCACATTTAATACGATTTGAATGTATTTTAAAAATTAATTATCATATATCAGCCAACTATGCTATAACTCTGGAAACAGTTGCTATATTAAGAAAATTCTGATTGAAAGGTGTCAGTGTCAAGTGCAATTGACATGTATGTTTGTGTTACAATTTTACTGGAAATATAGGATCTTTTGCTAGAAACTTTCTGTATGGAATTTGTATAAAATACATACAACTGCCTTAAGGTAATGTACAAGAAATAGAATCATTTATATTATAAATATTAAAGAACATTGTATTCTCTATACGATTTGACTACATTTTATACTTCATATTAAATGGATATAGAGTTATAAAATTATAAAGAAATTAAATTTCATAAATTAGCCAGCTATGCTAGAAACAGCTACTGGATTAAGAAAATTCTGATTGAAAGATGTCAGTGTCAAGTACAATTGACATATTCGTAGTATATTTGTGTTATAATTTTTCTCTAAATATAGGATCTTTTTGCTCGAAACTTTCTATATGGAATTTATATAAAATACATACAACTGTCGAAAGTTAATGTACATACAAGAAATTTAGAATCTTTTGCAAGAAACTTTCTGTATGGATTTTATAGAAAATACGTACGCGTGTACGAAAATTCTACCGGTAGATTCCGCATCTACCGACTGTATTCGAAAACACGAGTGGTAAAAAGTTACCGTGTTCGTGTGTGTGTGTGTCTGTGTGTGTATATGTGCGTGTGTATGTGTGTGTATGCGTGTGTGTGTGTGTGTGTGTGTTTGTGTACGTGTGTGTGTTTGTTTGTGTGTGTGTGTGACGATTTTTTCGTCGACGATAACTCATATCAAACTTCCAAAAGTTTCTATTTTTTGTATTTAAGCTTTCTGCATTCATATAAAGAGTTGATTAGATTTTGGGTAAAATTGGACAACCGGAAGTTGTACTTTACTTGAAGGCTATAACTGTTCTGAATGGAAAACTATATTAGAATATAATTTAAAACTTTTCAATTTTAGTATTTAAGACTTTTATATAAAAAGGAATAATATATTAGATTTTGGCTATTATTGATGTTTTACTCGTAGCTCTGAACAGATTTTCGTGAAAAATATATTTTGATGTATTTCAAAGCTTTTCAAATGTAGTATTTCAGAATTTTATATGAAGAGGAACAACATATTAGATTTCGGCTAAAATTAATAAACTGAAAGTTATACTTTACTTGAAGCTCTGAACAGATTTTTGTGAAAAATATGATATATTCCAACACTTTTCAAATTTGGTATTTAATACTTTTATATTAATGAGAACGACATATTAGATTTCTAAAATTTATAAACCGGAAATAATACTTTACTAAAAGCTATAAACAGATTTTCTAGAAAAAAAAATTTAAATATGTTCCAAAACTTTTCAAATTTGTAATTCGTATATAATTTGAAACAAAATCAACCGGAAGTGATACTTTAATTTAAGCTCATTGCTATTACATGGAATTGGCGGGAGATCATGTGCTGGCCACATCAGATTTTTATAGATGGTATGATGGTAACATATACTAAATGTCATTTGGTAATTTTTATAGGTATGGCAGATTTAATTACCTAACATTTTATTCGCCTCCTTCTTTAATCATCCTCGTAACAAATAAATGTTGAAACTGGGCTTCATATTTGAAATATTTTTCAGACATTAATTAGACTGGAGGAAATTTTCAGTAATAATTGATCATTAAATGTTACAGAAATGACATTATGTAGGATTCAAATATGCCTAATTAAAATTCTTACAAAATACGAATAAATGATCATTTTCCTTTGTAATGAAGAAAATACGAGATGCTACTTAAAAAATAATTGTTTTTTATGTGTCACAGTTTTAATCCAGTATTAGCTACTACAAATTCAAAACTCTTATCGGTCTATTTCCAAAATGTTTTATTTTAAGAGTGATGGAAGTTTTTAAAAATGTATGTAGTCATGCGTAATGTGCTATTTTTCGCTAATGGATTAATGCCATTTAAAAACTTAACTACTGGCAATTCGTTATTTACTCCATGATAAAAGTGAGGTAATTTTTAACAGTGGCTCGGTATTGTATACGTTGCTCTATATACACAAACATATATAAAAACGAATTGTTGCCGTGTGTTGCGTTAAGTAAGTTTAACATTTATAGACTTTAAAAACTGTCCTAGACTTTGTAAAAGAAAAACAAAATATCTCGTACTCATTATATGCGTATGGAGACTAGAGGTGGGCGTGGGCCGTGATTTTGTCAGGTAACGATGGGTCACGCCGTGACGCGTGGTCATGAAAATAATTCAAGCTTTGCGTCGTGATTGGACGTGAACGTGAGGCACTAAAAAGTATGTTGCGTGATCGGGCGTGATTGAAATTTAATCGTGAGTTATAAGTTTTCTTTTATTTTTACCTCCCGCTATTCTTGATAAAGGAGGTATAGGGATCGTGCTAAAATCGCATATCGCGATTTTGGTAAATGACCACGTTTTAAGGTCCCTAGAATCCAATTTTAACATTTTCACGATGATGTCTGTGTGTATGTGAGTGTGTGTATGTATGTATGTGTGGATCCTCCACTGTAACTCAAATACTATCATTCAGAAAATTTTGAAACCTTGTATTTCGAACTTTTTCTATAATGGAAGGAGCCCATTAGATTTTGGTGAAAATCGGGTAACCTGAAATGGCACTTTATTAGAAGCTCAAAATAGTTTTTCTTATACCTTTAAATATTATTTTATTATTAATGTTATTATAAAAATTAAAGATTATAAAATTTTCTATAGATTTGTACTAATACTTTTTCTATATATTTTATGGATTAATTTATAAAATTATCTATAATTTAAATCCCAGAGCCTACGCTTTAAACAAACAAAATGCAGTTATTCGAATTTATGTAACTGACAGATAAATGTCACTATCAAAGAACTAATCATTTCAAAATAATATTAGTAACGTTTTAAAAAGAAAAAAGTAAATAGAACAATATAGAAAATGAATTCAATACAGTTTCCAGCATAAGTAAATATGTAGGTATGTATTTAGATTAATAAAAATTAACGATTCACAAAAATGTTTAAGCTAATCCTCATTTTTGGATTACTGAATTATATTCTATCCCGGTATTTAAAATTTAATCTTCATTTTATTATAGCCCCGGTGGCTCAACGTTTAGAGCAACGCCTCATGTCATGCATGCCCTGGGGGTTATGGGTTCGAATCCTACAGGCATGGATATGTGTGAATGTGAACTCACTCTGTAATTGGGATTTAATCCTGTGGAGGGGTTTAAAAAAAGGCAGTTACTTAAATTAGATTAGATGAGAAACTTACTAAGTTCAATTTTTACTTCCTTATATATATATAAGTTACCACGGCCCAGACAGCTGAACTTGCAGTTACCTGACACCTTAGTTCCTTTATATAAAAATGTAATTTCATATTCATACAGTTAGTCAGAAACCAGTATTCTTGTAGTAATAAACGACATTATTGTACTCACATAAATAAAATTTCTTTTTAAAAACCCTTCATCGAACTTACAAAATATAACTTATATATATATATATATATATATATATATATATATATATATATATATATATATATATATATATATATATATATATATATATATATATATATATATAACTCAAAAACGGTAAGCCGTAGAAAGTTGAAATTTTGTATTTAGGACTTCTATAACATCTAGTTGTGCACCTCCCTTTTTAGTCATTACATTATTTCCAGAAATTGTACTTTATTTGAAGCCTATAATAGATTCTAATGAAAAACTATATTAAAATATAATCTAAAACTTTTCAAATTTGGTATATAAGACGTTTATGTCAATTGGAATAAGATAGCAGATTTTGGTTAAAATAGGCTAACCGGAAGTGATATATTACCTGAAGTTGTTAACAGTTTTTCTTGAATAAAATGGTTTCATTTTGATTTTAGAAATAAATGCTTCAAATAAGAGTTTTAGAGAATTAAATTCTGCGTCTAGCAAATTATTAATTATTATTAAATTAGCCCTTTGTATAAGCGAGATATGTAAATTTAAAACTTGCTATGGATTAGGACAAAGAATAACAAAAAAAAATAAAAAATAGATGTTAATGTCAAATTACGTCAAATACGTGCAATTTTATAATTGAGTCTATACTTCATATTAGTCTTGCGTACAAGGAAGTCGTGTGGTGTCCACATCAGATTTTTTAATAAGTTTACATTTTCCTGATAAAGGCATATTTGGTGCCGAAACGTCGGCTATGTAATAAAACAATTTTCAAACGTTTTCATCAGACTGATTTTCTCCCAGTTTTCTCAGTATTACTTTGATCTTTGCTGCTGGTGTATTTAATTCCTAAAGTTATATTAAAATTGTCGAAAACAAGCTTCAAATGATATTTTTATTCCTAACATGAATTGTAGTGATACAAGCATTTATATGTCAGTATGTGAATTTTATGTGCATAAAATATGTATATCTGTAAATTATTACCATTCATTATGAAACCCAAATGCGCTAATTGCATATTATTCAAACAAATTCCCGTGTAAATTCCTGTGGCGTAAATATAATCTCCTTGCTCCGGAATAGTGAACGCAAATGGAGCTGGTTGGTTACCAAATAAACAAAGCATTTAATCTATAGCGCAACACTAATACATCCTATCAATTCTGTCCTTAGAATAATATATCCCCTGTGCATGATAGCATGATCGTGGTGTTTTCCTTATAAGCAGCTGGAGCATGATTAATGTAACGAACACGTGCGTATGTATCGAGGATACAACCATACAACACTCTAGCATCAAGACACACAAGGATGTACAGAACATAGAATGGAATATATGAGGCGTATTCATTTTCTTTTAAACAGAAAATAATGGATTTGTTAAAAACTTATAATAGGGATGTTGTAATAGTATTGTAACGTTTTTTAATTTATTTGGGGGAAGTGTAAATATTAGACAATTATTAATTAAAGAAAGTGTATATTAAACTATAATGAAAATTACTATTACTAATATTAAACAATTATTAAAAACTAATGAGGACTAAGTAGATAACACTAACACTATTTATTTATTTAACCAATTAGCACTACTACTTATTTCCACTATTTATATCACTTTTTACATTCCGTCACCTTTAGGTAAGGAAGGTATTGTCTTTGGTCAAAAAATTCGATGGTGAGTTTTTAATGAATAAGCACGTTTTAGGGTCCCTAGAATACGATTTTACTTTTTTTACGATGATGTGTGTGTGTATTGTATGTATGTGTGTGTAACAAAACTTTCATCTACGATAACTATAATTACTACAATTCCAAAAAATATAATTCTCTCGTATTCCTCTTCGTTCCATCCATATGAAGAGCTAATTATATTCTGGTTATAATTGGTCAACCGGACGTACCCTCATTTAAAGATTTTAACAGTTTTTCTTGAAAAAAACAATGTTAAATATCATTATTATATACACGGGTAACAAGCTCGCTTCTTTCGCTCGTTACTATTATGATATACTGAATCGTAAATAATTTGAAAAAAAAAATATTGGAACCTACAACACAATTCATTAAACTATTTGATCGAAATAGTCTTTCGAAACACGTGGCGAAGCGAAATAATGAATAATTAAATTTCTATACATGTTGCTATGGTTTTAACATCCCGTAAAAACTTTTTTTACCACTAGAGCCAGAGCTATGTAATAAGACGTTTAAGATTCAGTATAACATAATAGCTATTAACATACCTAGGATTGTTATGTATATCATAACTGCCGAAGATGTCGTTTGAAATCCGAGCTCGTAGAACGAGGATTATAAGACAACTAAGGCTAGTTATGATTAATAACATCCGTGGTTTGTTTATTGGTTTCAAAAAATTAACATATTATTGATAAATACCATTTTTATATTTTGCGTTCATAATGTAGTCATTACGATACGCAATTGCGTATAGTAATGACCTTCATTTCGATACGCAATTTTTTGTTTTAGACGGTTGGTACTAGATGACGTTTCTTTAACCCATTTTTACCTAATTTATTTTTAGTTAATTGACAATTCATTTCAATAATATAATGTCGAAATTATTATTATTTTTTTTTTATTTAGGGAAGATTATTTACATGAAAATGTACAAATGGTACAAATATAATCAAAAATTGAGTAAGTAAATGTTATTGTAGAAGGCGCAAAATATAAAAAATAGTATAAAGAACTCATTTTATAAGACTTTCTTTCGCACTTGTCAATTAGAAAACTCGCCAACGCTCGTTTTCTAAATATTGACGCGTGCGAAAAATACATGTCTTATAAAACACGTTCTTTAATATACTATTTTTGAAATTCTCTCATTAATGCTACTTTCAGATTGCTATGGTTAACAGAACAATTACGTTGACATGTCAATATGACAAATATTAAAATGATGTGCTTTGTTCCACATGTTTATTACTTTAGAATAAAATAGACCGTATTTAGAACGATAGTCTAACGTTGTCTGTATGTATTAATGAAGAGCATTATATTTTCATTTTATTTTATTTTCATTTTGTAGACCGTTGTTGACAAGTCAGTATGGTAACAGTTATTACTTAGTTATCAGCCTACTTTTGTACACGTAAACAATGGAATAATATCCTGAAACCGGTAAAATTTATTAGTAACAAGATAAAAATGAAATTCAAAAATCTAAAATACTGTTCAGCTGCAAACATCATACCATTTCCGGTTTGCTAATTGATATTAAAATCAACTGGGCTTTTCACGATTTAATGAAATGTAAAATATATATTTTTTTAATAATAGTAATGGCGTTAAAGTGAACACAAAAACCACAAAAACACAAATGTATACACAAAGCCACAATATTTTACATTTTGCATTTCGCTGTTTACAAAATACGCAATAAAAAGAAAATATTTTATAATATGTTTTATTGGAATACCGTAACGTTAGTAATAATTCCCATCATTAGTGAAATAAATTTAAATAAAATATATAATGTGAATAAAATCAGTAGGTAATCAAACAATTACAATAATGTTATCTAAATGATAAAATTAAAATGAAAATAGCAATTAAAAATTTTTGCTGTAAACGCAAATAATTACCAGATAATTAAATATAAATAAATGGAAACATCAAATAACAATTATTGAAATTTAAACATCAATTGGGTTTTAATTCAAATATCAGATCTAAAACTACAAATCAGAATAAATGACAATGAAACGGTTTTATTTTCAGTACAAATTTAAATCAGTTTATCAGCGGCTGAAAAATTGTAATTAACACAGAACTGCGTCGAGTGTTTTTTGTAGATAAAATGAGAAGCTTGTGTATATAAAACCCGAAATGTAAATTGGGAAATGTATTGTGTTGTTTTAATGATAAATTCAGGATAATTGATGAGAGGATAGCCGCCCTTTGAATTCTAAATAATGAGGGAGGAAAAGTATCTTTTTTCAAAAAATAAGATTTAATTTCTACGAGGAAATGGAAATTTATTTACTTATCTACTTATGTTTATAAAGTACAATTCTGTAAATTTTAAATGACTAATTAGGTAATTCATTTCCTGAATTTATACGAAAGATTGATTTGTTTAATTTAAGAGGGTGCTTCAATAATATTCGGAAAGCTCTGTATAAGAAAGATATTTATTTATTTATTGTAAATTTACTCTACAGGATAAAATCCCAATTACAGAGGAATTTTTTGATGAGTGTATATAAATCTAGTCGTGCGACGCACAAGTAGTGACACCTTACAATAAAAGAAAAAGTTAATACATATATATACATATATATACATATATATATATATATATATATATATATATATATATCTGACACTTGCTGACGACAATAGGTTGCCAACAAATAGAAGAAAATAATTTGCGGCTGCTTGCATAACGGAGTTACAAGACTTTTTAATCCACCAATCCCGGAAGGATATCTTGAGGTGTGATGATATTACAAAATAAAACTGGTTGCTAGGTTTTAAAAACACTAGTAGTGAGTTACAAAATTTGTTTGACTTACTGCAATTTTGACACTTTAGAGTTGACTTTTCACTGTCAACAAATTTAGGTTAGCGAAGGTGTCATCCGAGATCATCATTTATATCGTACAGTGCAACGTGTTGTAGCAGCTGTGTAAAATGTGTTAAACGAAAATATTATTGTCATTTGAATTCTTTGAGATTAAAACAACAAATGCTGGTTCTAAAAAGAACCGTTTTTATTGTAATGCAATTTATACAATGGTAATAACACTCATGGAACGATAACAATCAGAGCAGATGCTTTTTTTATTCACCTTGTCAAATTTAATTTGACACTGACATTATTCGAAAACTACAGTCGCCCACACATTTTAAAGAAGATTTGATTTGTATAAAACCCTAGTAACGTAAAATTACGGCAAACACACGTTAAAAGTGTAGGTCACTGATTGATCAATTTTAAGGCGTCTTTTCTCGAATATCTTTTAAGCTAGATTTTTTTTCTTCGAAATTACACATCCGAGTGCCGTTTCGTGTTTCCTCATTCGCTCTGGGGCGGGAGTTGTGAGACAGCCTGTATATATATATATATATATATATATATATATATATATATATATATATATATATATATATACCGTGTGTCTGTTTTAAAGGTGTACATAGGAGATTAACATGGGAAATCAGTTTTTTTGCAATTTCCTGCTCGCCTAATTATTTTAAGCAAAATCGCGTCAAATAAAAGTTTTAGGACATAAAATTCTGCATCTAAATCAATAAACATAATTACCTTTACATGCTTTGTAACGACAGAAATTAATTATGAAAATGTCGAAAATTACGTTGAAAATATCGACAGCCATGGAATTGAACAAAAAATAAATAAATGCTTGACTTTTTAACTGTCACAACGAAAGTTAACTTATTTGACGTTTCTGATAATTTGATAAAAAGTCAAGCATTTATTTATTTTTTGTTCAATTCCATGGCTGTCGATATTTTCAACGTAATTTTCGACATTTTCATAATTAATTTCTGTCGTTACAAAGCATGTAAATGTAATTCTATTTATTGATTTAGATGCAGAATTTTATGCCCTAAAATTTTTATATGACGCGTTTTTGCTTAAAATAATTAGGCGAGCAGGAAATTGCAAAAAACTGATTTCCCATGTTAATCTCCTATGTACACCTTTAAGATAGACACACGGTATATATATATATATATATATATATATATATATATATATATATATATATATATATATATATAAACTTATTATTCAATTTAGATTATAAATTATCGGCTCTTGCAAGAAGTATAGCAGACAGTACTTTCTTGAACCTAGAAATGCTGTTAGAAAATATATCTAATTCTAATAATTCATTTAAAAATTTGTTATAAATAATATACATCTGTCTGACAGATGAACGTAGTTCGTAGTTTGTCCTTGGAGTCGGGTAAGCAAATATCAATTTAGTTCGAGATCGAGGAACAAGAAGATTTATTTTAGAGAGATAGCCGAATCATCTACCGAATCATTGACCAATTTGTATAGATATAAACATGATTGCATTTTCCTACGGTCGTCCGAATTCGATGAGATAGTTACTGTAATTGAATTCATTAGTACGGTAAAGTAAATATACCTAACGAATTTTCTTTGTAAAACTTCAATGGAATCTATATGTTTATTGCAGGTTGGGCTCAATATTTGCGAACAATATTCCAGCTTAGATCTAACGAAAGAATAATATAAAGTCTTTAAAGTATGCTGGTTGTGAAATGAGCGTAAATTTCTAATAATGAAACAATACAGCATTTATTATCAAAAAGTATGCCCAAATAGAAACTCCTTACTGATGGGGTTCCTAAGAACCCGAGAATGATTTCTTTTGTATTTTATATAAATGCAGTTTACTATGAATATTTAGTGTAATAAGACGAGGGTAAGCGCAATAACAGATAAATAACTTTTTATAAACTTTTCTAAATTATAGTTTCAATATTCATATTTTAACTTTGTTTATCTATTTAAGTCAAAATTCAGTTTAGAAACTCTTTTGTATTATGATAGTCGCGACATTTATTTGTTGATAATTAAGTCTGGAAATTATTATGTACACGTGCGTGACTTTGGATGCACTAGCGGATGCACCCCGTACCCCTAAGATAATCCTGTCCTGAAGATAGCGTTTTTTTGAGAGTCGGTTTTAGTTAGCCATGGGATAAACATGGAAGAGTCGAGATTAATTCGTCGAGTAGAGAAGACGTGTTTTGTTTTGACGAGACATGTAGTGTATGTTAGGCTTAGTGTTAATTAATAATAATGTAATCATTTAGTTTAAATGTAAATAAAAGTTATTAGTTATTAAAACCCAAGTAGTGTCCATGTCCGTAGTGTTCATCAAGTGTAAAGTGTTAGTGTATGTGTGTTCTTCCTTCTCAAGAACTCCTTCTCACGAAGTCGTGGACGCCAACCATCCAAGTGTCCACCAGTAAGAGCAGTGGCGTACCTAGGGTGGGGCAAACAGGGCAAGTGCCCTGGGCGCCAGAACCAAGGGGGCGCCGCTTGGAGCTCTTGGTATCCGTATGTAACTTGGGTGCCAGAATTTGAAGTGTTAAAACTGTTGATTACTGTGCGTATTGACATTTTTCGGAACTGTTGAAGCTCAACAACGCTGTGCCCATAGTTATTAAATCTGAGTCTAAAACAATATGGTGTGCAAAAGTGGAAGCTGTGAAGCCCATAAACAACTACCTTGACGGCATACTCCAAGTTCTCGAGACTATAATGGATTATGCAAATGAAACGAGTGAAACAAGAAGTGATGCTACGCAAGTGTACAACCGTATGTTGACACTCGATTTTCTGACTCTACTTCCTATTGATAGAGTTCAGAAAAGACTGCAAGATACAAATATGAACTTCCATGATGCCGCCTTAAATTTGAAAGGTTTAAGAGATTATTTTCGAAATGAAATGGAAACTTTGGTGACTGAAGCTCTGGAAATTGGACTTAGTCTCTGTCAAAACTGGGATGTTGAAACCGAAAAATGCCAACGGCGAAAAATCTTCGAATAGCCATGCAAATAATGCTGACTATTGCAGTTTCCATCGCTAGCTGTGAAAGGTATTTCAATAAATTAAAAGTGATCTTAAATTAATTTTCTGAGAGTCTCCATGGGTCAAGATCGATTAAGTTATCTTGTTTTGTTGAGCGTTGAAAGAGAAGAAACTGAAAAGACCGATTTCGAGCACGTTATTAATGGCATTTTTTGATCGTAATGACCCCCGGAATATATATATATATATATATATATATATATATATATATATATATATATATATATATATATATATATATATATATATTTATATATGGATATTTCAACAACAGTACAAATGTTACATATCTCGCTACACTAAAAGGAGAAAGAAGTAATCTTGATTTTACATTGTTGATAGGGGGCGCAATTACGACCCTTGCCCTGGGCACCACTTCACTCAGGTACGCCACTGAGGAAAGGCCGTCGCGCAATTGGGCGAAGCGAGGCGAGGCGAAGCGAAGCGCGGCGAAGAGCCGTTTTTAGAATAAACGCGCACTTTCGAGCAGTTTTCAACGAGAAACGGCCGCGTTTGCTTCAAAAGATGGACAGCTCAGAGGAAACGCAACAACGCAGGCACTATCAATACGAGACAAATTTATAAATTATTTTGTTTCATCCGTAGGTTCAAGTACAGTGGCAAAATTCCATGGTACAGAGACACCGAAAAAATGTTTAAATTTAATTTAAATTCTACTACATTCTGTAACCAAGTAGTTAATCTCCTTCTTTGTTGAGTCTGCAATACTATTTTGTACAATAGAAATCGTTTAATATGTAAGGAATTTTCAGAACTAATTTTTTTGAAAAATTCTTCTACATTGACTTCATTTTTGTTATAATAATATATTTAGTTTTTTTGTTTTAAGTAGTAGTACATATTCAGTTGTCATATCCATATCTATTGGATCAAATATTTAATGAATTGCTTAAAATTCAACATTTTGTAATGTACATTGTTATATTTACAATTAATAAACTTAATATACATAGCATATCATACCGGTTATATTCATTTCTTCTGCTACTTCTAACCAGCAGTTGTCTTTCAAATTTCAATGTCTGATTAAAATACTCGACACACCCTATATCGTACAGATCTTTATATTTTGAAACCAGAAGAACTAATTTCTCTTCTGAGTTTGACATTTTCATAGAACCTATACGTATTGTTTGATATGAAACGTGTGAAATTTAATTCTAAACCAGCTATTTCCAATGTGTCTCGGGCGTATTCGTTCTGATTTAAGTAGCTGCGCTGCCTGCGCTGCGCTATCGCACACTTCAGCTCAGCGAAGCGAAGAGCAGAGAAAAATATTCTCCCCGAAGTATTCCGGCAAGTCGCTTCGCTGCTCTGCTCTTCGCTTCGCCAAAGTGCGCGTATACCCATAATAATATATTGAATGAAAAAACGGCTTTTCTCCGCGCTTAGCTTCGCCTCGCTTCGCTTCGCCCAAGTGCGCGAAGGCCTTAAGAGTCAGTGTATCATCGCTGAATCATCAGTATCAGTAGTAAACAATAAGAAGCAGTAGCAGCAGTCATCTCTTCAGAGACCCCCCCCCCCCCGTGTTACATTAGCATGCAAAATAGTATCACGAAATATCTTCTATACGAACTAATATTTAGTTTCAAATTACAGTGTCCTAGTTTTGAAAATCATATATGCATTGTAATGATTTCAAAACAGCCAAATTATCCCAGACCAATTTAGTATAGTCACAAATTATCCTATCTTAAATTTAAACTCCTTTTTAGCAGGTATACTCGTAGAATGCAAATTGCATCGGCTTGCTAGCATGTAAAAAGTAATTAACGAGTACATACTAACATAAATTAGCTGGTTACGGTTGTATCATGTGCAACACTAATTATGGAGCTACGTTTGCTATCAGCAACAGCACTGAATGCGCGTGATTCCAAGGAAAACTTTCAAGCCTTTCAGGATATTTCATTGAACGAGCTTTACAGTTTAATTACGTTTTTAGTGAAGGAGTTTGTATTGAATAATTTATCAAGATTATTTTTTCTTTGAACTTTAATGTTTTAATCGACATGAAATATTAACCAAACAAAGTAAGTTTATTAGTTACCTAATTAAACTTTAATAAATTTCTGAGAAGTGATACTGTTTATCTCTATTAGTTTGTAAATTACTTTCCGGCACTAGAAAAACATAATTCTTAATTGTTTAATTGTTTTGTAGGTTAGTTTCGTTGGTATTGTTTAATTTACAGATTAATACAAAGAAAGTAAACAACGATAACAAATTAGGTTAAATTTTTAATTTGCTGCGCAAGCGTAAAATGTAATGGTAATTTTCTAAATTTTTTCTTAGTGTTAGCGGTAGTGTTAATGTTAATTCAGTGTTGATTTAGTTCTTAATGAGAGCTGTATAAATCCGGTATTACTCTTGGTCATGGAAAAATGTTATTTTATAGAATAATGTATAGACTAATTATTGTTAACAAATTTGATAATAAATTATCTATTTTATTTCATTTTGACACCAAGTTTCATTAACATGTTTATTTCTCATTCACGATTTCTTTTTGTTTTCATTATATTTCTTTAATCTATCTGTCAGCTCGTCAACTTTATTCACTTCAATCATTCTGGATCACTCTGTATATATATATATATATATATATATATATATATATATATATATATATATATATATATATATATATATATATATATATATATATATATATATATATATATATATAGGGTGGTGACTTGGAAGACGCAGCTTAGGGGTTTCAACGTTAAAATCTTAATGTGCAGTATTTGCTCCCCTAATTATTTTAGAGCAAAATTGTATTTAAGTTTTTCCTACAGAAAAAAATATTGCACCCAAGTATGATATTGTTTATAATTTTTCAATTTCTGGAACCGTAAAAATAGTGGAAAATAATAACATTTTTGGTGGTTTGTCATGTTATTTTATATTATAAATTCATATTTTGTGTCTTTTAATTTAAATAAGGTAAGGGTTGTATTCATAGTCACTTCTTAAAGAAATCTTAAATTTCGTTCTCGTCAAAATACATTGTTGTAATCAAGAATTCCATTGTTGTCATCAACTACAATAAAAGTGTTTTCATTTTCTTCGTCTTGAAAATAAGTTTAAACGTCAAGAATCTGTGACAGATCTTTGCGCTTTTGTTAAAATTTTTGCAAAAATGTTATTATTGTTTTCGATTATTTTTACGGTTCCGGAAATCGAAAAATTATAAACAATAGCATATTTGGATGCAGTATTTTTTCTATAGCAATTTTGCTCTAAAATAATTAGGGGAGCAAATAATTGTACTTTAAGATTTACCATTGAAACCCCTATGCTACTTCGTCCAAGTATATATATATATATATATATATATATATATATATATATATATATATATATATATATATATATATATATATATATACCTAAAATACCCGAAGGAAGAATTCTGGTTCAAGTTTTAAGATACGACTGCAAAGTTTGTACATGAAGATAAATTTGATGGACGCGTACACGACACATGTAAACAAGTTTAAATTATTCCCAAAGACATAGCTGCTATAATTTTGCCCTATTTTAATTTAAACTTCAGATTCTAAGTCCTTGACACCGTTAAAATATATTGTCTTGCAATTTTTATTGTTTGGTAAAATTGTGTTGTTATAGAACTTTGTCGATTAAGGGTAAGGAATCTAATTAATTTTCAACGAATACCATTTAAACTTTGTATGTTGATCTGTTGATAAAGATTTTTAATTATAAAAAGTTCTTGAAATATTTATGTTTTATTTACATCCTATCTACACTCACTAAATTAAAATAAACAGTTCTATTTCTGCACTTGACTCATGTATACAACAGTATTGGACATGATAACTAAGGTGTACAAATATCTGTGTTTGAATTACCTATCTGAAATATTGTGGCAGACATATTCTTTTTCTTTCCTGGCTTTAATCATTAATTAAATTTGGTAGAAATAATAGTTATTTATGTAACAAGTGTGTAAAGTAGTACTTTTTTTGTCGAGTGCGGAAATTGTAGCACGAGACAAAAAATACTATTTTACACACGTGTTGCATATAACATTTTTCCTACAACCGAAATGGTATTGATGTTTCCCATAATACTGAGTGTACATGCATCCAGCAGCTTCAAATACTGTTAGTACTCTTTCTCATAACACTGTACAAAATGTAACTTAAAACACTTGGAAGAATCTCAGACAGACGATGATTAGTCTTTTATAATGTACGAATTGTACATTTAATATTAATATTAAAAATTAGGTTAGGTTAGAATACATGTTAAAAAAATGTTAAGGTTCATAAAAATTAGATTAGTACTCAATCTGTTAAAAAAGTGTTAGATTTGTTTCATTTACAATGTATATTCATATTTCTTAATAAATTTTATTACTTTCATTATTATTTAATACCTAATTATATACTTGACTGAAAAATTAACCGAATTTTAATGTTGCCTAGCAACGCTTATTTACTTTTCAAGCACTAGTGCGTGAAAAGTACTTTTCACGCACTAGTGCTTGAAAAGTGTCACTTTACACACTGTAATGAGTGCGTGAAAAGTACTTTTCACGCACGGTTGTAGGAAAAATATATTTGCATCTTTATTTCATTTTATCTTCACTGATATTACGGAGTACCAACACCAACATAATCTGCTTTAGTCGCCGTTTTTCAAAAGAATCACAAGTTTACAGTTACTTATAAGGATTTCATTATTAAATTTAACAGAATAACTTTTTTTTCTTTCTAGAGCATTTTAATAAATGCTTGTTTATAGTAATGTTTTTTTCAAATATTTTTATCCCCTAAAGTAAAATATATTCTTATCACGGCTCTTATTGTTCTAGTTTATTATCTTGGCAATGATAAATAAATATTGAAAATCTTACTTCTATATGCGTAATACGTTTCAAGATATGTTTTTTATATAGACTGAGAACCTTTTGCATAAATTTTATTGCACTAAACTATGTATAATGTATTATGTACATATGAATGAATTAAAAATAAATAACAATGTATCCGACAATTAATTTAAAGGCATATAACCTCGAAAACATTTCATCTATACAATGTCCGTTACATGTACATAGAATACCTAAATGGTAAATGATGAAACTTACTTGTTAACAGACAATCTTCATCCCTGCTGCCTTGATCCAAAACACCCACATTCTCGTACATAAATTATTGTATTTCACTTCAAAAAACATTATCACCAAATGCACAGAAACATACGTCCTTTCACTGCTATAAAACAGAAGAAACTGCACATTATATACTCATACTCGAATACGACGTCGCCAAATTAAACATGTTTTAATAGGCATAAAACAACAGTGGTCAATGAAACTAAACTGTTCAGTTTGTTTTAATAATAAATGTATTGTTTATTCTGTCAACTTCAATGTTTTTTAAAACTGATTTTGTTTAAATATTTTTTATAATCATATGAATATATGTACGTACATTGTAAAATTATTAATTTTTAAAAATTAATTGTTAAATTAATGTACAATCTGTGAAATTTTACAAATTTTAGTGATGATTTCAACACTAATATATTTTTTTCACTTCCGATATCATAATTAGGCTATTATGACGTTATTTGTAGGGACATACGTATTACGTCCCCGATTACATAAGCAAATCACATACAGCTCTTCGTATGGATGTAACGCAGAGAAATACGAAAGAATTATAATTTTTAGAATTGTAGTGTTAGAGTTATCATCAAAAAAATTCGTCACATACACACACATACACACATGCACACATACATACATACATACACACATACACACATACACACATACACACATACACACATACACACATACACACATACACACATACACACATACACACATACACACATACACACATACACACATACACACATACACACATACACACATACACACATACACACATACACACATACACACATACACACAGACATACAGACCTCATCGCAAAAATAGTAAAATCGTATTCTAGGGACTCTAAAACGAGCTTATTCATTACTCATTATCAGATTTTTTACCGAAAACAATACCATCCTTACCTAAAGGTATGACGATGACGGAAGGTACAAAACGCTCGCTGTCCAAATTTCTAACTATAAAAGGTTGAGAAATGTCACTTGTCTACGTTCTTAATGGAAACGTTTACTCAGGAACTAATGGCATTATAGTTACACCTTTACAACTCAATCTGACATATAACTGTTCTGTCGGTACATTACATAACCAAATAAAATGCCGCACTGCTGTGAAGATAAAATAGGGCATTCATTTACAAAAACGAAATTATAAAATGCTTAGATTAGATTGAAGCAATAGCTAAAGAAAATTGGAAAATAATGAAAAATTAAAAATTAAATATAAATAAATTTTTGTTATGATGTAGGACCACATTATTGCGACTGTAGAATAAAATCTTGTGAGAGAATTCCGCGGTCCTGCGTCGCACGGCATCCACCTCTCAATCGACAATGTCCCATTTTACGCTCTTAATACACAAATAGCTAATTTAAAACGCTTAAAACTTCATTCACAGCTCCTTTTTTAATGCATAACATTAATACATAATGCTAATAGATAATGCGTAACGAAATTTGTTATATGGCAACGCACAGGACCATTCACAGCTAGTTTTAATTTTAACGCATAATAAATAAACACAATGCATAGCAACAAAAGCTTGCAAACTCCAAACTTTTATGCATTATGCATTAAGTAAATTTGTAACAGCTGTCAAAATAAATTTGCGAGAAATCTCAAAATCTTCAATTTCGAAGAAAACATAGCTGCACCTAGTGCTAAATTTGTAATACCATGTGCTCAAATAAAATTAAACAAGGAAATACGCTTCAGCAATCCTTTCCTGCCATGATAAACTTAAATTTTGACAGGTAATTTGAATAAATACAGATGTCAACTATCAATTAAATTTTGATGCAGAAACTACTATGTTTTTCTTAACGTTACGCATTAGCACTATGTATTAAAATTATGATTATTTCCAATCAATTGTAAAAAGTTTGTATAGTTATATAAAATAAACAAATAATAATAATAATAATAATAATAATAATAATAATAATAATAATAATAATAATAATAATAATTAAAGTTATGTCTTATGCATTATCATTACGCATTAAAAGTGTATGTTACTAACAATGTGTAAAATTTACAAAATGTGTCATGTGACACGTAAGTTTTACTAAATAGTTTAACAACTGGGTACACGGAATTGTAGGTATGAACATACCTAAAATTTGTTGCAGTCTAATAAGAATTGATTTCGTATACAAAATCTTGGCTATACAATGCTCGCTATTGTGAACTACAAGGAAATGAAAGGATGCAAGAAACTCAATCTTCCAGAAGCAGGAACAAACCAATTGAGTTTGCAAATAAAAGTACATTGGAGTTCAAATTTAATTATATAAAGTAGCAAAGTTAAAAAAAATCATTTCCTTGTATCGGTAAGAAAATCCCCAGAGGAAAACCTTTACACAAAAATAGAAAGAACATCAGTCTGCAAAATTAAATCTCACCTTTCAAAAAATTTCAAAGAAAGGTTTGGATTGACCACAGTTAGAAAAACCGTCAAAAGAAATATACAATCTTTAAAAAAAGATAACATCCCTAATAAGATTTTCTTTCAATCAGGAAGACAAAAAGAAACTCTTTTGAGTCTGACGCGGTGAGAAAATATTTGTTGAGATTAAACCGTCATCTTCGTCTTACCCACGTCCTATCCTATCCATCATTATAAACCACCACGTACACACTATAACTCTCTCCCTGTCGGGGATAATTCAAACTCTGTGCTGAAAATACACAATAAATAAATCGCAGGAATTTAAACCAACCTTCTACGAATTATCCTGTAAATTTGTTTCGACTGTTACTCTTACTAGGACGAATTTCTTCCTGATGTAATTTATTGAGACAGCGAGAATAAATAAATAGGAAATAAGAATGAAGGAGACACGATAGATAGCTCAATGCCCAGCGCATTTATCGGGCAACAAAAAGAAAATGAGTCTTGCAAGAATTCAGTAGTAACTACACTAAAATAAAAATAATACAACTATTTTAAACTAATTACTCTATTTACTTTTGGTAGTATTACATACATTCATTATGCAGTTTGTTTTTTTAATTCATTACACTTTTATGGCTGGTTTATGATGGATTTAATTTACAAATTTAGATGTACGAATTTAAATTTATAAATATAAATTGTACATATCTGCCTTTACTGGTTTATGATGAATTTAAGAAATTTATGATTTAGGATTTACATTTAAAATGTCACCATATTTTATATTCTAAATGTAAATTTGTGAATGCGTCCAATCATTTCACAGTATTTCAAACAATGATTTTTGGTGGGGAAAATGACAGTTTCAAGTGACAGTTGGAACATTTTAATTTTGATTTGACAAATGGATTCTGATATATTATTAATATTATCTGTAGAAAAATACAGATTTATTATGATAAAAATGATAAATATCATATAACTGTCATCCCATTTGTGTCAAACCACGTAAGTTGATTGGGCATATTTCATATCATTAAATTCACTATAAACCAGCAAGATAAATCGTAAATTTCAAATCTAAATTTGTAAATCTAAATTTATAAATTAAATTCATCATAAACCAGCCCTTACGCAGATTTAAAAATTTCAAATGAATTTTAAAGTTGGAAACATTATTTTTGATGAGACTTTATTCAGTTTTAAGGTATATTCACAAATGAAAATTAGATTTAGATTTATGGTTTATACTTTAGATTTAAAGACTTTGGCCGCATATTATGTAATGACTCCATTCCCACTTCAGAATTTAGTGTCTCTAAAGGTGCATTCACAAATGAAAATTAGGTTTAGATTTATGGTTTATACTTTAGATTTAAAGACTTTGGCCGCATATTATGTAATGACTCCATTCACACTTCAGAATTTAGGGTCTCTAAATCCAAATCATAAAGCTAAACATTGCAAGGTCTAAACTTTAGGTATATGATTTAGTTTGACGTCACAAACTTCACCAATGAGAACGAGTCTGAAATGATATAGATATATACACCCATCTTTATTTAGTACCTATCCACTTGGTGGATTCGGCTTTTTGAACAAATGCGAGAAGAATATGGATAACGTCATACTTAATTGCTGAAATATAACCAATAATGCCAGGCGAATGACAGTTTCACGGCGCACAGGTGTCTTGTTGAATACTGCTCCACCGATATTTTAATCTTGTTTTTAAAGCATTTACATAGATGTTTGTACATATCAAAACTAATTTTCAGGTAATTTAATCTTACATTTATGAATGACTTTCTTAAACCTAAACAAAAACCATAAATCTAATTTTCATTTGTGAATGCACCTTAAATCGAAATAATAAAGCTAAACATTGCAAGGTCCAAACTTTAGGTATATGATTTAGTTTTACGTCACAAACTTCGCCAATGAGAACGAGTCTGAAACGATATAGATATATACACCCATCTTTATTTATTATTCACTTGGTGGATTCGGCTTTTTAAAAAAATGCGAGAAAAACATGGAGACTCTCAAAACTTACATACATACATACATAAAATCACTTAATTGCTGAAATATAACCAATAATGCCAAGCGAATGACAGTTTCATGGTGCACGAGTATCTTGTTTTTGAAGCATATACATAGATGTCTGTACATACCAAAACTAAATTATAGTTAATTTAAACTTAATTTGTGAATGACATACTTAAATCTAAACAAAAACCATAAACCTAATTTTCATTTGTGAATGTACCTTTAGTCCAAAACTCAGATCGGACATTTGTACCAGCAAATTAGTCGAATTTCAATTTATATGGAACCTAATAGAATTTTACTAGTCTGCCTACGGAATCTTCTAAGCAGAAATGCTTGGACCGTCATCCTTTTTAACTCCTGAATCTTATGACTGTTACCGTTTATGTCTTCTTTAAATACAGGTGTTCATTTTAAATGTGCTACAATTGCTATCTCGAGAACTATAAGAAAAATTATTTTTTTGGACCAGTGGTTCTCAAAATAAGGAACTTAACTTTTAAATTTTAAATGAGATCATATATTTTTTATTTGCTCATTCGTTAGAGAATTAGATTATTTGTTATAAAATTTTAATATTATATGCGCTATTAAACTTTATGTCAAGAAATAATAATTTTGCAAATTTTATTATAATAAAATAATAATAGAAATTTGCATTTGTATATTAGGAATATATGACATAGGTACATAGTTATATAATATCTATTAAATTTATTGAAATATCAGAATTATGTGTAATATAAGTACGAAATTATGAACCGAGTTTTATACTTTATTGTTGACTGACAATAATTTCCTTTATATAAGTTTCAATTGGTGAAATATTATTTTATCGTAAATGTGATCATCAGACATTCAGTCTTCACCCTAAAGATACTTAAATTCTTATAAAGAGATCATTTTCATACAATAAATTAAAGTATCTATACTGTGAATAACACGAAAAGTGAGCATAGGCATTAATAGTGTTATACTTTGCTTAAAAGTGACAATAGTGACAATAATGCTTCAAATAAAAAAATTGATGTGGCCAACACCAAACCTCTCGCTATTTAATTTTTATTAATTTAAATATACATACTTACATATTTAGTTATTGCGGAAACTGTATTAAGATCCATTCCATATAACTAGTTCTATTTACTATTTTCTATTTAAAACGTTACTATTATTAATTTGAAATGATTAGTTCTTTGACAGTGACATTTATCTGTCAGTTACATTTGAGATATGAACTGTGTAACCAAGGAGTTTTGCTTGTTTAAAGTGTAGGCTGCGGGATTATAATTATAGATATTTTATAAATTCATCCATAAAATATATAGAAAAAGTATTTATACAAATTTGTAGAAAATTTAATAATCTTTAATTTTTATAATATGTACACCAAAATCTAATGGTCTCTTCCCATATTAGAATAAGGTAGAAATACAAGGTATCAAAATTTTCTGAATGATAGTATTTGAGTTAGAGTAAAGGATCCACACACACATACATACACACACATACACACACATACACACACACACATACACACACACATATACACACACATATACACACATATTCACAAACACACACACACACACACACGCACGCACACACGCACACGCACGCACACACGCTCACACGCACACACGCACACACTCACACACACATGCACATGCACACGCACACGCGCACACACACACACACATACACATACACACGCACACACTCACATACACACACAAACATAATCGTGAAAATATTAAAATCGGATTCTAGGGACCTTAAAACGTGGTCTTTTATTAAAATCTCGATATGCAATTTTTAGCACGATCCCTATACCTCCCTTACCAAGGGTAGCGGGAGGTAAAAATTTAAATTTGCATCGATTTCAATAGTCATATTTTATTTTGCATATTTTATAATAGAGCAAATCGAAATTAAATTTTATATAAGTTACTTTGTAATTTTAACAAAATTACAAAACAAATGTCGAAGTTCAACCTTCTTCGAGGCTTTGCCAGTAGTTCTTATTTGCGATCTCTTTTTGCGTGAGACTCTCTTGTCGATGTTGATTATTGAGGCAAAGAATAGTGTATTCTCTGAGGACTACCAATATTAAAAAATTATTAAAAATATTAGTGTTGATAGGTAAACAACAGGGAAAAAACAAAAAATAATATTATAAATTGATTGTTACAAAAGATATAAAGCATTTAAATTTTGCTAATGTACTAGATGACCTGCCAATGGGAGACCAGTTGAAATCCCTACTTCATGTTCGAATGTAATAAGAGGCCGCATGAACCACTGATAGCCCACAGCTGGTACTGTACAACTAGTACGTCACTATCACGTGAAACAATAAAATCAAATTTTAAAAATTAATATCTCGCTTATTATAAGTAATTTTTAACTCGGGTTTTCACAGGTACTCTTAGATATAACTGTTCTTTAAGAAAAATAAATAAAAAAAATATGAGAGAATACCCTATTGTACAAATTACGGAATCCTAAGATGACTAATATGATATATGATTAACTAAAGTTATAAGAATTTTTGAATGAGAAAAGTTACCTATATAAATTCAATCAACAGATCAAAGCGTTGTAATATCTTTAATGAACAGGAAAATTGGATTATTCTAGTCAATAATTTATAGATGGTGTCAAGATCTGTAAACATCCGCTTTCGATCTACTTCAAAGTAAAATGAAGTAAACTTTCTCCTGAATTTATAATACTCTAGTTCAAGCGAGTTTATTTTTATTGACAAAAATATAGTCAATAAAACTCAATAAACATTTACCTAAATTTTAATTTACATCTACCAAAACTTTGTTCAACTACAGTGGCGGATTTAATGGAATGCAAAGGGACACTTGCTCCCTAGGCCATTGTCCGAAAGGGCCCTTGGGCCATCGTCTGAAAGGGCCTCAGGTCCACATCAAACAAAATCTACAAATATATTTTCATTAGACGAGCAAAATCAAAGTATCCAAGTTGATATTATTCGTTAAAAGTATAGGCTGTCTCAAGATATATGCACATTCCATTACTTGTGAAGTAGCGGTCTGACCCTTCACAGCTGCATATTTTGTCGGGGATTTGACCAGGTTGGGATTAGGAAAATTTTAAACGGATAATTATTTTCAAAGAAATATATTTTCGAAATATGATTATAATTTACCACTGATTAATATTAACTGTTTAACGCTATTTTCAAAGAAAATTCACTGAGGTTAGGATTAGGTAAATTTTAAAAGGAAGATTTTTTCAAAGAAATATATTTTCCAAATATGATTATAATTTACCACTGATTAATAGTGATAGTGAAAACAGCAACAGTGACGAAGACATAATTGTAAACTAAAATTTTGTATATACATATGTATGTACAAGTACTTATTGACGAAATGTAATCGTAGATTAAAATTTTATATACTCGTATATGTATGTATAAAAAAACTTATTGACAAAACATAATTGTAGATTAAATTTTGTATATATGTATGTATGTACTTATTGACGAAACATAATTGTAGATTTAAATGTATATATTTATTGACGAAACAATAATTATACTTTATTTTATTTTGGACTCATAAACTTGTTTATCCGCTCTAAAAAAAAGGGCGCAATTTAGCATTTATCGCCCGAGAGCTTATAAAGTTGCCCAGCAACAGCTATTCAAATGTCAAAATAGTCGTTATTAGGTAAATGTCAGACAATATAATAAATTCGATAAATCACATATTTTGAACATCGCTGCTCGTAAAAGTATTCGTATCCTTTCGCGTATACGTCTTTTCTCTTCTGTGGAACCTACTTGCTTCGGGCAACGTCAATTTCATTCCATATTTCTTTTAAAAAATCGATATCTTCCATTTTCATTTGACAGTAAATTAAAATTTGTTATAAACAAACAATATAGCGAGAATCCACAGCATACTTAAAATTCACAACGCCAGCACAACGATACCGAATATATACCCATTGAATCCTAGAATTTCGAGAACCAAAATAAAATAAAACGTTGTATGTACCACGGGCATAATCAAGATTATAGCACTCGGGAAAATTAAAGCTCTCCGCTGCGCGTCGAGCTTTAAACATTCTCCCGTGCTACAATCTTTTGATTATGCCCTTAATACATAAATAACTATTATAATTTTGTATATATGTGTATATAATAAATTGACGGAACATAAGATTGTAAATTAAAATTTTGTGTACTCGTATTATATGTATTGGATCTGAAGTCAAAACAAATAAAAAGTGAACTAATTTTGTTTGTATTAAAACCGCATTCTTTTTGTATTGTATGAAAGCTATTATTATTTTTAATAGGTACTGTAATGACAATAAATTGTTATAAATACGTATTTTTCTTATCGATTAAAAATATATAAATAATATAATATATAAATGCATTTTTTTTAATAATTGTTAGCTTTATTCGTCGAAATAATGTTACTAAATAAATTTTTATAACAACTAAAATACGTCCCAGTATTCTTTGCCTCTCTAATGTATTTAAACTGCCTCCCGCTGGGAAGGGCGCAGGTACAAATGTGCATATATCTTGAGACAGCCTATAAAATAATATTGATGCAATTTCAGCATAAATAGAGGCAGGCCCGATCCTTGCGGGTCTTCATTTTGTTCCCAGAACAAAGGCGGCCAAGCATGGGGCGGCAAAGCCATCCTTTTTACAGAAAAAAAAAATTATGTAAGAATTTTAAAATTTCGACCATTTATGAAGTAAACATATTAATGAGCATTATTATTTTAAACACTTGGTTTGGCTGACTGGCAACATATCTATCCTAATAGGTATATAGTTTATTTCATTAAAACACTGAGTATACTTATGATGTCAATCAGTGGCGTAACTAGAAATCTTGCGCCCCTATAAGAAAATTTTCTGGGCCGCCTTGATTTACAACGCTCCAAGAAAAACTTTAAAAGCAAAAGATAAATATTAATTTTTACATTATACGGTGACAGTAATATTATAAGCAATTTTTTTATGTAATTATTAATTAAACTTTTTCATTATTGTAATCAAATTTTCTTTGTTTTAATCAAGCTTTTCTTTGTTGTAATCAAAAATCTTTAGAAAAAAATCCCTAAGGAATATAATCAGAGAAACATTATTTTCATTAAATTACTGCACTCTTGATACAGAAATACATAGCTACAGGGAGTTAATCAAAAATAAATATGGAAAAATTATATTTAACAGTGTTTTTTCAAGAGAAACTTAAAATCTTACATCATCGTAAAAATAGTAAAATCTTATTCCAGGGATTCTAAACCGTGCTTATTCATCAAAAACTCGCCACCGAATTTTTTGACCAAATACAATACCTTCCTTACCTAAAGGTGACGGAAGAAAAAAGGACTCGAGTTTTGTGCGTTAACTATTGTTTTTGTCAGGATTTAAAAAAAAATTCTTAAAAAATGAGTCTAATTTTTCCACTCGGAAGTCATCGTGTATCTTTGGTGGCTCTGCCGCCTTGATGGCTAGGCTCTAGTATTTTTTAGTTGTCCTAGCGTGTACCCTCTGATTTTTTAAATATTGAATTATACACTGTATACATGAACACCACCAACATTTTAACAAAAAATTACAGAATTTCAAAGAAAGTTTCCCATAGAGCCCCAATATTTTTAAATTCTGAGCCTTTTTCTTAAAATAAATATTTTTGAAAAGTCTCTAGTTAAGCCGGAAAATGAAAATTTTGCAAATTTTAATAAAATATGAGACCCTCACTGCAATCTACAGACAAAAATCAATACTACATACCTGGAAATTTTTATAAAATATTAATAATTATTTTTATGTTTCATAACACATTCAGATAGTTTAAATATATTGCAATTTAAAGTATATTTTGGATATTTAATTTTTTTATTGAGTAAAACCAATAAATCGATAGATTTTGTATTGGATTATCAAAAATCAATACACGTTCTGGCATCTGTACGGAATATCCTGAACTAATATGTTTATAATAAATTATTTAAACAAATTTATTTTAACTTATAAAATTATTTTTTTAAATGTTTTTCAATTTTATGCTTTAAAAATAAATAACAACTAATCTTTTTAAATTGTTAATAACAATATTTATAACCTCAAATCTCAAATGACAGCTGACGGCAATTGTTAAACAATTGTACCTCCAATGATTAGAACAGAAAACAAAACAAATTTATGCAATTTTTATTTGACTTCAAGATGATATTTGGTAAGATAACATTTGTTTAAACAGCAGATATGCAAATAAGTTATATTTCAGGTGTTATAAACCGGTTTTCAAAATGTTATGGATAATAAAATAAATCAGTTTGTGTTTGGAGTACCTACTAAACTTGAAAAACTGGTTTGTGGAAGTGAACTCGTTATAAAAACAATAATTTATGTATTATATTTGTAAATAATAATCATTATATGGCATTGTTATTACTAAATATGCATTGTTTATAGAATTGCAAATCAGCTGATTACAAGATTCATCTAAATGCAAACATTACAAATGTTGGAGTTGTCCTGCGAAGAATATTGTTGTTTAAGGGATAAAATATCGTAGGACTAAACTTCAGGGGTTGTTTGTGTGTTCTGGCTACTTAATTCAGTTTTAGATTACTGCCAAATAAGAATGTAGGCCAGTACAGATATCAAATAAATGAAATAATTCAGCAGTGTTGACATTTTTTATGTTGTAGGTACTTGGGGACCGTACAAAACGACCTGCAGGTATCTCAAAAGTACTACGCGATGCAGAAAATTTTGCAAAAGGTTGCCAAATTGTATTCGAAGACAATATTAAGCATAAAGGAAGTCAGAACTCAAAAGATGACGTGAAAGAACAAAATAGTGGAAATAATTTCTTTAACTTAGCCTAGAAGACACTAATTTTATTGTTAATTTTGTATTTTTGTGCTAGAATTTAGTATCATTGTAAACTGAATCTGCTGATGTATAATTGATTTACTTTTGATGAAAATTATGTATTGACAATTTTAACCAAGAAAAAATATAAGTGTCAAATGAAATGTATAAGATTTTAACGATATATTATAACTATAGATTATAAATTTGATACTTTTGTACTCAGAATTTCAGGCTGAGTCTTTTCATAAATAACATAACTTTTAATGAAAATTTATTGCAAAAAATGGGAAGAAAACTGTAGGTGTCATGTCATTGTGTGGTATAATATTTTTAAATTTATTTTGTATTATATGTTTATTTCTACAAACTACATTATAAGTACAATATTTACAATAAGTTATTGTTAACAATTAATGTTTATAATATTCATAAACAATTAAAAAGTTTTTTTTGTACACTTTTGTAATGGATATAAGCAAATATAGTATTTATTAATATAAAAATTGGATAATATGTGTAATATTTTATTTATAAACCTCCTAGAATATATATAATAACAATAATTAATATAAAAATCATTATACATTGTCAAAATTTGGAGAAATTCCGATGTTTTTATTTTGGTATTTAGGCGCCGGCGCTTCTCATATTTCACATACCACAAATAATTTATTAATATAACACAAGACGTATTCAGGAATTTTTTTGCTAACCAATCCGCGAGTATATCTTCTCTGAAAATAAAGTCCAATCATTTATTTTCTACTTGTTATAAACTATTGTGTTATATTTGTTGATTTACATATAAACAAAGCCAAAAAAACTATTGAATGTTTTCTGAAAACAATTATTTTTAACTACGGTACTGGATTTGATGAAGGTAAGATGTTTGTTGAGAATAGGTGGAGACATCATGTGCAACGGTGGTTGCAATTAGTACTAACGACAAAAAGCAACAAATTCATGTTTTAAAACAATTAATACGAAATGGTTTATTTTAAAATATAGCTGTATCAAATAATAAAATCTAAAAAAATAGTGATGTTTGTATATTTCCCCAATGCCCGTTGTAAGTATATTTGTTTATCGTTACTGTCGTTTGACATTTAATATTATAATTATTGTTTATATTAATAAACAAGTAATTATTTGTTATTGTTTTTTGGCTAAATGTAAATAAACTCATAAAAAAATATTACTTAAAAATCATTATTCATAAATTGTTTATAAAATCATAATTCATGTTATTGCCGAAAGATGCCTCAAATGGTATTGATTTTTGCTAATCCAATGCAAAATCAATCGATTTTTTGGTTTTACTCAATAAAAAATTGTATTGTCAAAAAATATTTTAAACTACAATATATTTATTCTGTCTGAATAGGTTATGGAACATAAAAATAATTATTAATATTTTATCAAAATTTCCAGGTATGTAGTATAGATATTTACCTGTAGATTGCAGTGGGGGTCTCATATTTCATTAAAATTTACAAAATATTCATTTTCCGGCTAAATTAGGCACTTTTCAAATACATTTATTTGAAGAAAAAGACTGAGAATTTAAAATAAGTAGGTATTATTTAAAACTTTTTTGATATTCTTTAATTTTTTGATCTGACATTCCGTTAATCAGCCAGCTGATTTTGTTGATATATAATAATAATAATAATAATAATAATAATAATAATAATAATAATAATAACAATACGTGGTGTAAAGAGTATAAATAAGTAAAGACTCAATTTAAAAAAATCTGATGTGGCCAGCACATTACCTTCCGTCAGTTATATGAGGTATTTACGAAAATTCTACCGGTGAATTGTTACCGGTAAACAGCTTTTTATCAGGTTATATCTACCGGAATCGATATTTTATGAACGCAAGTGGTAAACAGGGTAGATCCATAACCTATGAAAAAAATTGAAAATTTAAAACAGGTTAGAAATTTGACGTAGTTAACAAACTGAGCAGAGTCCTACTTTGAACACATTTCCACTTTTACCGCGCATGCTTCGCTTTGCATCACTACCTTTTTTTGAGGTTAGATTCTTCGTGAATCCGGTAGATGGATCTGGTAGATATTGAACAATTTTCGAATACGGTGACTTTTTACCACTCGTGTTTTCTAACACAGTCGGTAGATGCGGTATCTACCGGTAGAATTTTCGTAAATGCGTTTGTATTTTCTATAAAATCCATACAGAAAGTTCCTTGCAAAAGATTCTAAATTTCTTGTATGTACATTACCTTTCGACAGTTGTATGTATATTACACAAATTCCATACAGAAAATTTCGAGCAAAAAGATCCTAACACAAATATACTACGATTATGTCAATTGCACTTGACACTGACATCTTTCAATCTGAATTTTCTTAATATAGTAGCTGTTTCTGGCATAGCTGGCTAATTTATGAAATTTAATTTCTTTATAATTTTATAACTCTATCCATTTAATATGAAGTATAAAATGCAGTTAAATCATATAGAGAATACAATGTTCTCTAATATTTATAATAACATTAAATGTGAAAAAATGATATTTAACATCGTTTTTTCAAGAAAAACTGTTAAAATGCACGCACGCACGCACGCACGCTCGCACGCACGCACGCACGCACGCACACACACACACACACACACACACACACACACACACACACAAATAGTAAAATCGTATTCCAGGGACCTTAAAACGTGCTTATTCATTAAAAACTCACCACCGATTTTTTTGACCAAAGACAATACCTTCCTTACCTAAAGGTGACGGAAGGTAAAAACGGAAGGGTGCGTTTTGCAGAATTACAATTGTTTGGTAAGCATATCTTTTAAATTAAACAATCTTTTAGTTAAATTTCCGTTTATATTTACAGGGCCTCTCCGTGCAGGCGGGCAGATTATGCCCCGTACTAAGGTCACGCAATTCCTTAAAGGTTTCACAAATGAAAATTAGGTTTAGATTTATGTTTTATACTTTAGATTTAAAGCTCTTGGCCGCATATTATGTTATGACTCCATTCACACTTCAAAATTTAGTGTCTCTAAATCCAAATCATAAAGCTAAATATTGCAAGGTCCAAACTTTAGCTTTATGATATAGTTTGATGTCACAAACTTCACCAATGAGAACGAGTCTAAAGGTGCATTCACAAATGAAAATTAGGTTTATGGTTTTCATAAATGTAAGTTTAAATTACCTGAAAATTAGTTTTGATATGTACAGATATCTGTGTAAATGCTTCAAAAACAAGATTAAAATATCGGTAGAGCAGTACTCAACAAGGCACCTGTGCGCCGTGAAACTGTCATTCGCTTGGCATTATTGGTTATATTTCAGCAATTAAGTCATGAAAGTCTCCATGTTCTCGCATTTGTTTAAAAAGCCGAACCCACCAATTGGAAACCAAATAAAGATGGATGTATATGTCTATATCATTTCAGACTCGTTCTCATTGGTGAAGTTTGTGACGTCAAACTAAATCATAAACCTAAAGTTTGGACCTTGCAATGTTTAGCTTATTATTTGGATTTAGAAATCCTAAATTCTGAAGTGTGAATGGAGTCATTACATAATATGCGGCTAAAGTCTTTAAATTTAAAGTATAAACCATAAATCTAAACCTAATTTTCATTTGAATGCACCTTAAATCCGCCGCTGTTCAACTAGTTTTAATTCACAAAGAATTATTGACTTATTGACTATCTTTTGCGAATATGCTAAAAATAGCCATCATTTAAATGACAGAGTCTATTTAAATGCTGCAATTGATTGCTATAACGCACGATGTTAAGTTAATTGAGTGTGATTACTAAAAGCTGAAATGCATTTACTATTCACGCGATTTTCCAATTTTACCTCGGAATCTGATCACAATTGATCAGTTGATACCAAAATAAATTACCTGGGAGCTGCACATGACTTCAAGTATCGAGAAAACTATTTATCTACAATAGGGGATTACATTGCACAAAGAAAATGGATAATCGATAAAATAGAAATATAGATATAACAGTAAAATAGTTGGGCACTTACCAGGTCAAGTAAAATGTAATTTTTAAAATATCACCTAGTTTTCAAGATGTATAACAGCAATTTTAAACTGTTCAAACTATTTTTCATTTCTTTACCTGGAAAATATTTGTTTACTACATGAATTTGAAACCATGCCAAGACTTAAAACGCAATTTTAAAATTAGTTTAGCTCTGACACATTATTTAATTATATTTCAGTTCTTATTCTTGATTCTGACATAAATGACTGTTATTAATTGAATTCCAAACTTATACAGACGTACTAAAATCTATTTTTGCCGATTGGCATTAAAAGTATAATTTTATTGACAGTTATTAGGCAAAGAAAGTATCGTTTTATTGCCTAGAAACTGTCAAAAAGTTATTCAAATTTATTTTTACATAGATACTGTGTGTCCAAATCTTCAGCTTCGCCTCGTTCTTTAACGCTGAGGCAGTGAATCTGCTACTTTTTTGCCCATCAAGCAAATAACTATAATATAATTGAGTAATATATTATGTACGTACATCTTAGAAACAGTGAAATAATAAATGATTACAAGTAAATCAAAAATAACTTTTTTAAATTGTATTATTTATAAATAATAGTTATTTATATATCAAGGCACTGAAGCTTTATTTTTCATCACGAAAGTGGAATTTATATGCCTAGGTGCATATTAAATTTTATTTGAAAATGAATAAGAGAATATTATGGGGTCTCGTGGCCGAGTGCCTGAGTGTCGGGTCGCGAATCTGGGGAACAGGGTTCGATCCCGACCGACGCCAAATTTCCAATTTTAAATGGCACAAATTTGACCCCTGTGGTGCACTCTCCACGCCAGCAATGAGTGCCCGTGAGGTGGCGCCTGGTAAGCGCCCGGACGGTGCAAATATTTCATCATTACCGATATCTGTGTACAAAGCAGATTGGCACACCCAGCAATGGGTAATAAGCCGAGGGGTTAATCACTTGGGAATTAGTTGTACACTTGAGTAGGAATTAGCATGAATTAGCTAGGAATTAGAGGAATTAATAAGGAATTAGAGGAATTAATATGGAATTAGAGGAATTAACACGGAATTAGAGGAATTAACACGGTATTAGAGGAATTCCCTGGGAATTGAAGGAATTACCCAGGAAATAACTAGAATTTTATAGGAATTCACTAAAATTACAAAAAAAAATTCACATTTTTTAACCTGCTCTTTTTGTAATTTAGTATATTTAGCGAAGGGATTTACTATATATTATGTAGGTAGGAATATGGAATTAATTTCCAAACTTAAACAATAAAAGTGAGCAAACAAAATGTTTGTCTTGAGGGAATTCTTGAGGCATTCAAACAAATACTTATGAAGATGGTGATGAAATAAATTTTTATGATATAGAGGTAAAAAATTATAAAGAAATTAATTTATCGTATGGCATATACCTATAATAAAAACAGAACAATAATAATGTAAAAGGAATAAATAAATAAATACTATATATAGTGATGTCCAAATTTTCTAACCATTTCTGTGCCACGGGTGTTACCTCGAAGAGGTGATGTTATTTTATTCCATTTCAATAGTGAATCAGCGCAAAATAAAGAAAAAATGTTACACAAAATTCTCGATTTGTGAATTTAAAAATGATTCGAAAATTATTGTTAAAAAGTACACTTTGCTGGTTACTTCAAAAAGAGAGTAAAAGAGTAAGCACACACAGACTGCGAAGATTTCAAAATTAAAATAAATATTTATTAATTTTAAAATATTTCATCATTATGTTCTATTCAAATACACTCTATTTTATATTTACATGTACGTACTGTATATTGCGTTTGTTAAAAATAAATATGTACTTAAATAATATTACTTATTTGTTTTTTCTTGTTTAATTTATTATCTTCAATTTTCTATAACGGGGAATTACTTCTGGAATTAAAAAGAATTGAATACGAATTAGAGGAATTAGTTGGGAATTAGAGGAATTACCTGGGAATTAGAGGAATTAGTTGGGAATTAGAGGAATTACCTGGGATTTAGTGGAATTGTTTAGGAATTAGAGGAATTAGTGGAATTAGAATTGAATTGTACGCTTTTTTCGCAAGTGACCAACCCCTCGTAATAAGCCGTGATGATATATTTATTTTATTTATTTATTTTATTGACAGTTATTAGGCAAAGAAAGTATCGTTTTATTGCCTAGAAACTGTCAAAAAGTTATTCAATTTTATTTATGAATTATTTTCGTAACTTTTAATGAGAATTTTTGTGCACTTAAGAAATGATTTCCAATAAAAGTATTTTATTTGAAACTGAAAATAGAAACATCGAAAATCTGACCACTTCATTATAGAAATATTATAGAAATAGGGCTGTTGCAAGAATTTTTATATGCCTTCTAAGTATTATATTTAAAAAGATATCATTATTTAAATAGCCTCAAATTTGAAAATATCACCAAATATCCATTAGATATTTTAAAATTAATTTTTGAAATTTGGATATTTTGAAAAAGTCACGTGATCCGAAACAGAGTGACGTCACAGCACATGCTACAACTACTAGCTGACTCATCCGCCATATTGGTGCCAAAATGAATGCAGTAAATTATGAAATAAAGGTGGATTTTTTATAGTTACTATTTTTCATCATTAAATATAACTTCCATATTTGTCAAATTATATTTAGTGTACCAAAATATTGCAAGAAAACAAGAAAAAAGACAGTTCTTAAGATTTTTGAGGTTAGTGAAAAATACATGTATTGCATAAGTAATAAAACATATATACCTGTAAAAATTATAATCATTTCTCGAATGATTTGCACAATTTGGAGCAGAACAATCCGTCATTGTAGATAACTACCATGATTAATAATATTATAACACTGATATTGAATTATTCAAGTGGCACCAAAATGGCGGATGAGCCAGCTGTGCTGTATCTATGTTCTCTAATTTCGGGTCAATCAAAGGGGTCATAACTATTCCCTACGCTCCGCAATACTGAATGGCTTAAAAGGAACAAGGTATAGTAGCTATAGTACATACATCTTCATCAGCTCCAATTGGTCCCTTTAAAGTGTCAATTCTTTGTGTTTTGTTACAAATATTATGATAAATATATTGTCAAAGTTGTCAAACAAGTGTTAAATTTCGTGTTAGATAATAAATAATTCAATATAAAATGAGTAATTTACAGTATAGTATTGTGCCTTCTTGCAAAAATGTTGCTAGGAACAAACCTACAATTGAATGTATAATTATGCCAAAAGATGCGAAGAAAAGAAAATTGTGGCTGGAACAATCATTTTCTGATATAAATTTAGCCACCATCCAGCTATCTACTTTCGGTAAACTGTCCGACTTATCTTGAGTTTAGTCTATTAGTCATTATCGCCTACGGGTAATAAGCCATAATGATATATTTATATATTTTTTTTATTTTACAAAAATAAACGAAGGTGATGGAAAAACTGTTTTTCTATTGGCTGTGAATGACGTAATGTATGTGCTTGTACGACACAGGAGTGGGGGAGGTTTTTCATGACTATTTTTGGCGTCAATATTTTTATTTAATTATTTATGAAAATAGCACGAAATTATTTAAAAAAATTATTATTATTAATAAAAAAAATATTGCATAAACTTTCATTTAAAATACTTTTTGAAAAATGTGAAACACGCTCAATATGTTTAGTAGTTTTAAGAATATCGAAAAAATTATACAAAATGTATCATATTATTTTCTTTTTCTGTTAGGTAAATATCAGAATTAGAGGCAACAACACGGTAATATCACCGAGAAAACATAAACAGAATCTTTAGTAATGCTGCAACCAAAGATAAATATGCAAACTAGACAACAATGGAACAGTGTTGTTTAATTAAAATTTTGTATACCACTTTAATTAACAAAATTATTGATACTATAATTTAGGTTATCTAGATTCTAGAATTGCAAGAGTTAATTGGTACCGAAGTGCAAATGCACGTTAGGAGTGGGAGTAAGTTTAGCAAACTAGAATATGTAGGTTACATTTTACACCAGATTAGTAAAATAATAATACTAGGATACGTTGAATGGAGTGTAATGGTTTGGAAGCAAATTGTAGATCAGGAGAGATAAATAAACTTTTCAAAATTTACATTTTCTTAAATAACGGTTCATAAAATAGTCTCCTAATTGGGCAACTTTTCTCTAATTTATCCGAATTCGTAACTCTTCTATTTTTCAAGATCCCCATGCAGGGAACAATTGAATAAATCTGTTTTCCCATGTTAATTGTCATTATCACGGATTCTCGGGTACAGCCTGTATACGAGTATTTATGTTTGTGTTCATTTAAACAAAAAAAATATATAAAATGTTTCAAAACATCTGGTGTGACCCACACAATATCTCCCGCCATTTGCAGCCCGAGTCACAAAAAAGATTAAGTTAATCCTTATTTTTGGATTAGCGAATTTCCCTCAAATTTAGTAATTTATTTTTTAACATTTAAAATATAGTCTAATCTAATCGAAGTAACTACCTTTTTTAAACCCCTGAACAGGATTAAATTCCAATTACGGTTCACATTCACACACATCCATGCCGGGATTCCAACCCAGTGCCCTGAAGGCACTCATGACATGAGGCGTTGCTCTAACCAATGAGCCACCGGACCTATAATAAAATTAAGATTTAATTTTAAATACCGGGATAGAATAGAATTCACTAATCCAAAAATGAGAATTAAAGTATTATTCACGAAAGATGACTATTCAAGGTCATTTGTGAGCCCTCTGTTGCAGCTAACTTCACTGCAGTTTGTATGCATAGGCGTGCTTCATGAAATATTTATGGACCCAATTAAACTGAAGAAATAAGAGTAATGGCCATTTGCACCACCTATAGTTAAAGTCCTAACTACAGGTTAACGAAAAAAGTGCATATCGAAATTTTGACAGTAATATTTAATAACTCATTTGACATTTCGTTTCGATACGATATTGTCAACTTACCCACCAGTTAAAATTTAGCTATAAGCTGTGCAACTGGACATAATTCATTTGAAAATTCTGTTTCTTTCTAAATAATACCTTTCTGATAGATTTATGTTCTTTACTCATGTTTTTGTAAAATACAAAAACATAGACTTAACTTATAAACCAAGGAATAATAATCTGATCTAAACGTCAACGTCACTGGGTAAATATTAGCACAGAGGGCAGTGTAGTAGATAATTAGGTAACTGTAATTATTTATAGTGTGTTAGAAAGTAATGCAACTATTTACGTATATCTGTCACAGCACATAAATTAAACAAACATAGGTCAAATAATCTTTCTCTTTCTAATACAAAATTTTGCTAAGCTATACTGCTGCAAAGTGATGTGTATTCTTTCTTCGAACAAATAACCTTGAATAGTCATCTTTCGTGCATAATAGTTTAGCTTAAACATTTTTGTGAATCGTTAATTTTTATTAATCTAAATACATACCTACAAATTTCCTTATGCTGGAACTGTATTGAATTCCTATTCTATTGTTCTATTCACTTTGTTCTTTTTAAAACGTTACTAATATTATTTTGAAATGATTAGTTTTTTGACTGTGACATTTATCTGTCAGTTACACACATTTGAATAACTGCGTTTTGTTTGTTTAAAGCGTAGGCTCTGGGATTTAAATTATAGATAATTTTATAAATTTATCCATAAAATATATAGAAAATGTATTAATACAAATCTATAGAAAATTTAATCATCTTTAATTTTTATAATAAATATATGTATATATATATATATATAAATAATATTTAAAGGTATTTTTCGAAGAAAACTATTTTGAGCTTCTAGTAAAGTGCCATATCCGGTAATCCGATTTTCACAAAAATCTACTGAGCTCTTTCCATTACAGAAAAAGTTCGAAATGCAAGGTTTCAAAATTTTCTGAATGATAGTATTTGAGTTAGAGTGGAGGATCCACACATACATACAGACATGATTGTGAAAATGTTAAAATTGGATTCTAGGGACCTTAAAACGTGGTCATTTACCAAAATCTCGATATGCGATTTTCAGCACGATCCCTATACCTCCCTTACCAAGGGTAGCGGCAGGTAAAAAGGGGCCATTCAAAACCATCTTCGGTTTATTAATAATATTTTTGTATGGCCCAGAATAGGGGGCCCGAAAATGCGAATCGCCACACAGAAAAATATGTCCTAGTCCGACACTGGAGACGTGTGCAATTTTTACTTATAATAAATGACAGTTAACACACAATTTTATTTCTCATAAATTATTTGCAACTAGGTACGAAATAATTAGGACAACAAATTTTTACCTAAGTAATAGGTATATGCAAAGTATTTAATTTACGGATTTTACAATCTTTGCATAATATACACAAAATATTATCATCAGCAAAATTCACCATAAATTTAAATTAATGCATGTGTTAACCAGCAATTTGGCCCGTACCTTTAATAATACTATTTCATCCAGGTTATAAAATTTTGATGCGGTGTCTTTATAAGTGCACTAACTTAAGACTATAAGAAAGGGCGATTAATTTTCTATGTCCCCGCATACAGACATAATCTCTATCACCCATCATCTGTTACTAACTTCTCCAATTTACATACGAGGCTGAGGCTAAACTCGTACTTGTGTGCAAATAGTGGTTCAAAGTATATTTAATTGCCACAGAAGCGGAATACCAGGCCTTGTGTTTGTGCAATAAAGTTCTCAACATGCGCCCAAAAACCGGAACTGTAAACGAGGGTAGCTTAACAACAAACTGACGGTTGATGGACTAACCCGTCCAAATCACATGTTTGTGGGCCTTGAGCCTGTAAACAATCGCCAATCGGCTTATCACCTTAATCGATATTTCGCTAGGCTAATATGCCAACAATTTTTTTATGGGAACAACATTTTCTCTCACCAAAGTTTATTTTTGTCATCAATTCGTATCCTCTAACTAATCGATCTATACTTACGAAATATTTTTATTCTCAGTAATAATATAACAAAAGAGCAGGGCCGCTCCGTGGGTATTAGAGGCCTTTGTGCTATGCTACATTTTAGCACCCCTTCCCTTCATGATGTAAAATTTACAAATTAAAGTTTAAACTATACTTTTTGTTCTTCAAAAATGCTAGATTTATTATATTTTCCGAGACTCATTCTTGTAATCAATAGGTTATAATCAAAATCGTTTGTCGTAATCAAAAATTTTACAACAGATTTCAGAATTGTATATGCATTTGATTCTTAAATATTGGATTCATTGTGGGATTCATTCTTGTAATCAATATTCTTGAGTTATAATCAATATATTTATTGTTGTAATCAACATTTTCATAGTTATTATTTCAATATAACAATGCTAGAATAATAACGAACCGATTGATACGATAATTATTTTACTTATAACTAGATGCTACAAGAGATGTAGGTACCATTTACTAGTCGAGGGCTAGCAAATAAGTTCGAGATTGGGCAAATATACCTACATCTCGTGTTGCATATAAGATTTTTTCCATTGCCGGTGATTTATTTTTTAGCTGTTCATTTTCACTGCCAGATATGTCAAGGCTGTCAAGGAATACAGTTGAGTACTGATATGCTCCTTCATTGATACATTAAAAAATCTGATGTGGCCAGCACATTACCTTCCGTCAGTTCTATGTATTTTGTACAAATTTCATACGGAAAGTTCCTTGCTAAATTAAATACATATTCTATTTCTTGTACATTACCTTCGGGCAGTTGCATGTATTTTATGCAAATTTCATAAAGAAAATTATTATTTTGTGACGTTTTCTATATACCGTGTAATGTATCTGCAGAAATAAACGATTTATTATTATTATTATTATTATTATTATTATTATTATTATTATTATTATTATTATTATTATTATTATTATTTCTTGTACATTACCTTAAAGCAGTTGTATGTATTTTATACAAATTCCATACAGAAAGCAAAAGATCCTATATTTCCAGTAAAATTATAAGACAGACACACTATGTCAATTTCACTTGACACTGACATCTTACAATCAGAATTTTCTTAATATAGTAGCTGTTTCCACAGCTATGGCTACTTTATGAAATTTAATTTCTTTATAATTTTTACCTTCCGTCACCTTTAGGTAAGGAAGGTATTGTTTTTGGTCAAAAAATTCGATGATGAGTTTTTAATCAATAAGCACGTTTTAGGGTCCCTAGAATACGAATTTACTATTTTTGCGATGATGTATGTATGTGTGTGTGTGCGTGTGTGTGTGTGGATGTGTGTGTGTGTGGATGTGTGTGTGTGTGTAACAAAATTTTCGTCTGCGATAACTCTAATACTACAGTTACAAAAATTATAATTTTTTCGTATACTTCTTCGTTTCATCCATATGAAGAGCTGATTAGATTTTGGTTACAATTGGTCAATTGGAAGTACCATTATTTGAAGATTTTAACAGTTTTTCTTGAAAAAACTATGTTAAATATAATTTTTTCACATTTAATGTTATTATAAATATTAAAGAATATTTTATTCTCTATACGACTTGACTGCATTTTATACTTAATATTAAATGGGTATAGAGTTAAAAAATTATAAAGAAATTAAATTTCATAAAGTAGCCATAGCTATGGAAACAGCTACTATATTAAGAAAATTTTGATTGAAAGATGTCAGTGTCAAGTGAAATTGAGATGTATGTTTGTCTTATAATTTTACGGGAAATATAGGATCTTTTGTATAAAATACATACAACTGCTTTAAGGTAATGTACAAGAAATAATAATAATAATAAATCTTTTATTTCTGCAGATACATTACACTGTATATAGAAAACGTCACAAAATAATAATTTTCTGTATGAAATTTGCATAAAATACATGCAACTGCCGGAAGGTAATGTGCAAGAAATAGAATATTTAATTTAGCAAGGAACTTTCTGTATGAAATTTGTACAAAATACATAGAACTGACGGAAGGTAATGTGCTGGCCACATCAGATTTTTTAACTCTATATCCATTTAATATTAAGTATAAAATGCAGTCAAATCGTATAGAGAATAAAATATTCTTTAATATTTATAATAACATCAAATGTGAAAAAAATATATTTAACATGTTTTTTTCAAGAAAAACTGTTAAAATCTTCAAATTATGGTACTTCCGGTTGACCATTTGTAACCAAAATCTAATCAGCTCTTCATATGGATGTAACGAAGAAGTATACAAAAAAATTAAAAATTTTGTAACTGTAGTATTAGAGTTATCGCAGACGAAAATTTTGTTACACACACACAGACACACATCCACACACACACATCCACACACACACACACACATACAGACATCATCGTAAAAATAGTAAATTCGTATTCTAGGGACCCTAAAACGTGCTTATTGAGTAAAAACTCATCATCGAATTTTTTGACCAAAGACAATACCTTCCTTACCTAAAGGTGACGGAAGGTAAAAAAGAATCTAAGTGTTCCATGGTAAATTTAAGAAGAAAAACGCTTTTATCTGTCACCTTTGTCACGTCAACGGTAAGTTTTGCATGGAAATGAGGACAATTTAATAAAAATTAAATTAAAAATTAAAAATTATGAGAATGAGTAAACACACACACACACACAAGTTTAAGATATCTAACTGTTGGTTTTTCACAAAGAGGGAGGTAAGTTCAGCTGTGGGGAAGTAAGGACAATCCTTACATACATCCCTACAAACAATGTCCTAATAGCCTATTTACGATATTGGGAGTGGGAAAAAATATATTGTTTACTTCTACACGTTAATTTGTAAGTTTTATAGTAATTTTGTCTTATCTTGAAACGGCGCCCCTCAAAGTCAGGCGCCTTTGTGCGGGACACAACCTGCCGAACCGCACGGCACGGCCCTGCAAGAGAGTGAAATTGAAAATAATTTGACAGATGGCAACAAGTTTGAGAAAGAAACTGGAGAATTATTTTATAATTTATCGAACTCTCGAATTATTTTCTAATTTATCGAACTCTCGAATTATATTTAATTAGATTATTTTTTATCCACCAATTTGTTTCAAACAACGGAATCAGCACCGACTATACATTTTAAAGACGGTACAGTACATGTAAAAAACAAAGTATATAGTTTTTGCCGCTATCTAAAGGTACATCCACATATGAATATTAGGTTTAGATATATGGTTTATACTTCAGATTTAAAGACCTTGGCCGCAGATTATGTTATGCCTCCATTCACACTTCAGAATTTAGTGTCTCTAAATCCAAATCATAAAGCTAAACATTGCAAAGTCCAAACTTTAGGTTTTTGATTTAGTAACGTCACAAACTTCACCAATAAGAAGTCTAAAACGATATAGAAATATACACCCATCTTTATTTAGTATTCACTTGGTGGATTCGATCTTAAAAGAAAATGCGAGAAGAACAATTACTGAAATATAACCAATAATGCCAAGCGAATGAAAGTTTCACGGCGCACGGGTATCTGTTGAGTACTGTTCTACCGATATTTTAATCCTTTTTTTAAGCATTTACATAGATGTAAGTACAATCAATAAGGTTAAATTAAACTTGCATTTATGAATTACTTACTTAAATCTAAACAGGAACCATAAATCTAATTTTCATTTGTGAATGCACCTTTAGCGTTGCCAATCCTGAACTAAAATTAAAATTGCAGCCAACGTGCTTATTTATTTATTGAAATTGTACTTTACATTTACTGATAAATAAATATATTTTTGTATTCTTTAAAATGTTAAGGCAGAAAGTATATCTTACAGCTCTTCAGTTCATAGAAAGAACGATTTGATTACAACAATAAACTTCTTAATTACAATAAAGAAAAGTTGATTACAATAGTGATAATGACAAATATATTTTAGTTAGAATAAAAACACATTTTTAACATTGATGGGAGTTGAAAATTTGTTTAATTTAATACTGTATCTAATAAAAGGGCCATCGCACATGTGAGCCGTTAAAAAAAATTTACATTGATAGACATTTAAATCCCAGTCCGCCCCTGATGAGAGCTCCCGGAGGATCGCCAAGGTAGCGTTTTGTCAAATTGTTTCCACAAAAACATCCCATTTATGCTCATATCTATTTTCGGAATCATATTTACCATTTTTAAATTATTTGAAGCATACAGTTGTGAGGGCGAATCTATTATTTTAAATACTAACGACATTATTTGATAATTGACAATATTTCCTGATAATGGACCTTTTCAATTTAACGGCTATCTATTTCTGTTTCTGCAAATAGTAAGAAAATGGCGCAAACAACTGCCAGTTGGGCTATCAAACGAACCATCAAAAATATTGCAGTCATTAAAATACCTGTATTCTCAGTAAAAATTTGCATCGTTAGACATTTTAACTTCAATAAAAGCTTTTGTAACTTATTTCGATAAGATTTTTTAAAGTTCTCTGAGATATTCTCACATTTTACGTCTAAATTTTTTAGAAACAAACGCCATAGATCTCAGTTGTTCTTACTATGCGCAGATCTCCATTGCGCATATCTTCTATCTCTTTATATTTTAATGGAATCGTTTTGGTATTGCTTGGTGATTTCATTCGACACCGATTTAACTGGTGATAACTAAAATTATAGGTACTCTTTTTACCTCCCGCTACCCTTGGTAAGGGAGGTATAGGGAACGTGCTAAAAATCGCATATCGAGATTTTGGGAAATGACTACATTTTAAGGTCCCTAGAATCCTATTTTCACATTTTGACGATGATATGTATATATATATATATATATATATATATATATATATATATATATATATATATATATATATATATATATCTCGTATGTCTGTCTTAAAGGTGTACGTAGGAGATTAACATGGAAAATCAGTTTTTTGTTATTTCCTGCTCGCCTAATTATTTTTAGCAAAAATGCATTAAATAAAGGTTTTAGGGCATAAAATTCTGCATCTAAATCAATGAACAGATTTACCTTTATATGCTTTGTAACGATAGAAATTAAATATGAAAATATCGACAGCCATGGAATTGAACAAAAAATAAATAAATGCTTGACATTTTATCAAATTGTCAAAAACGTCAAATAAATTGACTTACTTTGTGACAGATAAAACGTCATGCATTTATTTATTTTTTGTTCAATTCCATGGCTGTCGATATTTTCAACATTTTCATAATTAATTTCTGTCGTTACACAGCATGTAAAGGCAATTTTATTTATTGACTTAGATGCAGAATTTTATACCATATAACTTTTATTTGACGCGTTTTTGCTTAAAATAATTAGGCGAGCAAGAAATTATAAAAAACTGATTTCTCATGTTAATCTCCTATGTACACCTTAAAGACAGACACACGGTATATATATATATATATATATATATATATATATATATATATATATATATAGGGTGGTTACTTGAACGCATAGAGGTCTCAATGGTAAAATCTTAATGTGCAGTTATTTGCTACCCTAATTTTTTTAGAGCAAAATTCTATTTGGGTTTTTGCTACAGGAAAAAATACTGCATCCAAATAAATATGCTAATATTTATAATATTTCAATTTCCGGAACCGTAAAAATAGTCGAAAACATTAATAACATTTATGCAAAAATCATTGATGCCATTGAACAAAAGCGCAAACATCTGTCACTACAAAGATATCTTAAATTTCGTTCTCGTCAAATTACATTGTTGTAATCAACTATTACATTGTTGTCATCAACACTACAATAAAGGTGTTTTCTTTATCCTTGTTTTGAAAACAATTTTAAACGCTAAGAATCTTTGACAGACATTTGCACTTTTGTTTAAATCGAGAAAAATTAATAACAACGATGTAATAGTTGTTGATTACAACAATGTAGTTTGACGAGAATCAAATTTAAGATTTGTTTAAGTAGCGACAGATGTTTGCGGTTTTATTTAAATTTCTGTTCCATGGCATCAATGATTGCAAAAATGTTTTTATTGTTTTCGACTATTTTTACGGTTCCGGATATTGAAAAATTATAAACAATAGTATGCAGTATTATTTTCTGTAACACAAACTTAAATACAATTTTGTTCTAAAATAATTCGGGGAGCAAATAACTGCACATTAAGTTTGCATTAATACTTTTTCTATATATTTTATGGATAAATTTATAAAAGTATCTATAATTTAAATCCCGGAGCCTATATGCTTTAAACAAACAGCAAACACATTTTATATCTCAAATATATGTCGCTGACAAAGAACCAATCATTTCAAATTAATAATCGTAACGTTTCAAAAAGAAAATAGTAAATAGAACCATAGTTAATGGAATGGGAGTATGTATATTTGATTAATAAAAATTAAATGATGGTAGGCTTTGTGTTGGCTACATCAGACTTTTATTGCTTAGTTTCTTGAAAACATGCAAATTTATGCCAATCGCTTTCCTTCAACAACAATCAGGAGTCTCGATTCGCACAAAAACAAAGTCTGGCACGGTTTCAAACCAAAATTGCTGTTGGTGGCTATGGAACTATGACGCAATAACTAGTTACCAACAAATGCGTTTAATGCTATCAACTTTAAACGTTAAACATTGCAACGATTGTGGTTAAATCTCACAGCTATATTTTTCTTTATTCAGTAAGCTAATATTATACAACTGCATACATTTTCATTCATAATTTTTTGCCGTTACATTTCTGTCGTAGACAGCTCGTGGTATATGTTTGTTGTAATCTTGAAGTATGTACTTGAAATTATTTGTGCCACTACTTATGAGTAATAGATTGTTTTGCCAAGAGTCTTTGGTTTTTGTAACATATTATAATGTTCTCAAAGAATAAAGAAATTTTTGAAGGACTACACTCGAAATTCATTTTTGTTGAAAATGAGGTACTAGATGGCAGAAATATAAACTTATGGACCATTATCTAAAGCGAAAGCACAATAGAAAGTAAACCAACAACTTTCCCGAGTTTTGATCTTCAAGTTTATGAACTTTTAACCTTTAACTAGTAGTCGAGTTTTGAACATTTATGCTAAGGGGCTGTCCTTAAATTACGTAACGCTTCAAGGGGGGGGGGGGTCAAGAGTAGCGTTACGCAGCGTTACGAGGGGGTGGGGGAGGGTTAATGTGTGCGTTACGTAACGATAAAATATAAAAAAATATTGCTAAACTTGCTTTAATAGTTTTGAAACATTCAAATTTCGCGGTGCTAATTCGTATATGTAGGCAGCGTTTGTTTTCAATAACAGTCAACATAATATGTCGGGCACAGTTCAAATTCTGGCCAGTGGTCTTTAATTCGTGCAATGCAACATGAATTCAAGTAGTGTTGATAAGGAAAAACTTTTCAATAGTTTGTTAAAAGCATATGGAAATGCATATGCTTTTAATTTCTGTGCTGTTATTTTTTCATCTTTATGTACATTAATTTAATTAGTTTCTGTTTCAAATTTTAACTGAATATTAAGAAGGCCATATACTTTTATATACAGTAAAAAAATTGGGGTGACAATCCGTAGGGCAAGAGTAGTATATTATTTTTTTATCTTTATGTACATTAATTTAAATAGTTTCTGTTCTGTTCTGTTATTTTTCATTTTTATGTACATTAATTTAAATAGTTTCTGTTTCAAATTTTAACTGAATATTAAGGAGGCCATATACTTTTATATCCAGTAAAAAAATGGGGGGGGGTCAAGTACTGCGTTACGTAATATATGGGGGAGGGGTTCATGTTTGTGTTACGGGCGCGTTACAAAGGGGGGAGGGAGTAACAAAAATTTCCTAATTTTGCGTTACGTAATTTAAGGACAGCCCCTAAAGTAAGGTTTTTGCATTCTACAATTCATATGTATTCGAATACTTATATCTACATAATTCCAACTTATTCGCGAATTGCTAGAAAAATTGTGTTCCATTTTGTAAAAAAATAATACTTGTCTTTTATCGAACGCATAATTATAGTCAGTTGAGTTTATAAATTGATAGCTTTTAAAAATCAATATAAAAGAAATCTGGTGTGGCCAACACAATACCTCCCGCCATTTACAGCCCGAATCACAAAAAAAGATTAAGTTAATCCTTATTTTTGAATTAGCGAATTTTACACTAATTTTCACAGTTTATTTCTTAAAATATAGTCTAATGTAATCCAAATAACTACCTTTTTTTAAACACCTCAACAGTATTAAATCCCAATTACAGAGTGGGTTCACATTTACACACATCCATGCCTTAGTTGGATTCGAACCCAGAGCCCAAAGGGTGCTCATGACATGAGGCGCTGCTCTAACCATTGCGCTACCGGAGCTATAATAAAATGAAGATTAAATTTTAAATACCGGGATAGAATAGAATTCACTAATCCAAAAATGAAGATTAGCTTAAACATTTTTGTGAATCGTTAATTTTTATTAATCTAAATACATACCTACATATTTACTTGTGCTGGAACTATTGAATTCCTTTTCTAATGTTCTATTTACTTTTTTCTTTTTAAAACGTTGCTAATATTATTTTGAAATGATTAGTTCTTTGATACATTTGAATAATTGCCAAGGAGTATTGTTTGTTTAAAGTGTAGGTTCCGAGATTTAAATTATAGATAATTTTATAAATTTATCCATAAAATATATAGAAAAAGTATTAATGCAAATCTGTAGAAAATTGAATAATGTTTAATTTTTATAATAACTTTAATCCCGAAAAAATTACATTTAAAGGTATTTTTCGAAGAAAAACTATTTTGAGCTTCTAGTAAAGTGTCATTTCCGGTTATCTGATTTTCAACAAAATCTAATGGGCCCTTTCCATTACAGAAAAAGTTCGAAATACAAGGTTTCAAAATTTTCTGAATGATAATATTTGAGTTAGAGTGAAGGACCCACACATACACACACAAACACACACACACACACACACACACACACACACACACACACACACACACCTACACACATACACACACGCACATACATACACACAGACATCATCGTGAAAATGTTGTAATTGGATTCTAGGGACCTTAAAACGTTGTCATTTACCAAAATCTCGATATGCGATTTTTAGCACGATCCCTATACCTCCCTTATCAAGGGTAGCGGGAGGTAAACATATTACGCTAATATTTAGCGCGTTTAAAGAAATACTTAACTTCATTGATGTATAATATGAATATCAATATGTAGGAATGGAAAAATTTAAAATGTTAATGTTTTAGCCATAGCCTATATCATTTTAATATTAATTTTCTCCGATTTATTTATATTTTGTTAGATATCAGATTCTGTTAATAATTAAGAATTGAAATTTGGCACGTTGATTCAGAATGCAATTTTTATATAAAATATTAACAAATTATTATTTGAAATTGAATATTGTAATTTTTATAATTTTTTACAGTAAAAGCGCACCATGCCATCGCGCGCGTTATCATTTTTATGTTTTATACAGTATTCTAATATTATAGTCCCAAAACAATGAGTAACTTTGTTACAGAATTGTTAATGTTTCATCTTTATTAATGTAGACGCAATTTGTATGTAAACATAGGTGAAATGAACACAGACTTGCAAATATTAAACTATTAGTCCTTAATTGTATGAAATTTCATTATTTACTATTCATAATATATAGATATAGTAGCAACAGCTAAATGCAAAATTATTTCACCCTTGCATGCCGGCTATGAAGCAATTTGCATTATATTGTGTTTATCAATTTATGTGGTAAACCGCTTATCTGTAAGTCCCTGATTCTGTTGCAACACTAATGAAATTGTAAAATTAATATATTTTGGCGTTTGCATTATTTGCTGTATTAATATTTTAAGAACGCAAATAATAAATCGTTTTTCATTCTGGATTATTGAATCATTAATTAAATTCATATATCATATACAGGCTGTCTCACAACTCGCGCCCCAGAGCGAATGAGGAAACACGAGACTGCACTCGGATTTGTAATTTCGAAGAAAAAAAAAACTAGCTTAAAAGATATTCGAGAAAAGACGTCTTAAAACTGACCAATCAGAGACTTACACCTTTAACGTGTGTTTGCCGTAATTTTACGTTACTATGGTTTTATACAAATCAAATCTTCATTAAAATGTGTGGGCGACTGTAGTTTTCGAAAAATGTCAGTGTCAAATTAATTTGACAAGGTGAATAAAAAAAGGCAAATTCTTACCATGTATTCAGCCGCTGATTACTTAGAAATGATTATAATTTTCGGAGAATGTGGACGTAACGCCAGAGAGGCAGCACAAGTCTGTTCGGAACGTTTTCCGGATAGAAATCTTGTGGATCATAAAGTGATATCAAGAGCCATCGCAAGGACGCATGAGACCGCACAATTTACTTTTCCTACTGCACATTTTGTGTCCAACTGCACGTTAGAATAACCTCTGAGTTATGCCAGATCAAAAAGAAACTGGTGCTACAACACGTTGCACTGTACGATATAAATGATGATCTCGGATGACACCTTCGCTAACCTAAATTTGTTGACAGTGAAAAGTCAACTCTAAAGTGTCAAAATTACAGTAAGTCAAACAAATTTTAGTAACTCACTAGTAGTATTTTTAAAACCTAGCAACCAGTTTTATTTTGTAATAATATCATCACACCTCAAGATATCCTTCCGGGATTGGTGGATTAAAAAGTCTTGTAACTCCGTTATGCAAGCAGCCGCAAATTATTTTCTTCTATTTGTTGGCAACCTATTGTCGTCGGCAAGTGTCAGTTTCGTCTGGGGGGCGAGTTGTGAGACACCCTATATGTATCTTTCACGTAAATTCATATAACAATGAACTACAAAAGCCAAGACCATGGATTAGTTAAAATAGTTGTCTATTGTCCAAGAAAATTTTAAGAACTTTACCCTAAACTTTAGTTGGGCATCTGTTTAGAAAGACTTTAGTTGAAATTTCACTTCAAGCTACCTAAAAACCATTAAGTTTTTGCAAAAACCTTTTGTAAATGATTAATTGACTTACGTTTGTATGAAGGTGAATAACTTTTTATACAAGGAAGATTAGCTTTTTCTCGTTGGTCCTTAACAATCATATTTTTTGAACGTTTCATAAAAAACCTATTAATGTTGTTTTACATATTTACATTATATATATATATATATATATATATATATATATATATATATATATATATATATATATATATATATATATATTTCAAACGTCATAGGAATGGCATTTTTTGTGACTTGATTCACAAGGTATGTAGATATAAAATAAATAAATATCCATAGAAACTACATAGAATTAGCGAATAAAAAGAAAAGTAGTGCGTTTGAAAAAAATTTAATATGTCATTCGGAATAAAAGTGTCTTTGTGTGCCTCGCACGCAAATGTCCGACTCGCTTCCCTCGTCGTGCAAACTTCCACGGTCGCCACACAAAGTATCACTTTTTCACAATATATTATTTTTGTAATATACTTGTTTTGATTCATTCATAATGAATATTCTGCGTGAAATTTTACGCAAAAAATCTGATGTGGCCAACACAATACCTCCAGCCATAGGCGCCATGTACCGGGTACCGCCCGAGTTACAAAAAAGATTAAGGTTATCCTTATTTATGGATTAGCGAATTTTATTCTAATTTTGGTAGTTTATTTCTTAAAATATAATCTAATCTAATTAACTACCTTCTTTGATAATAAAATGAAGATTAAATTTGAAATACCGGAATAAAATAGAATTCACTAATCCGAAAATGAGAATTAACGTTTTTGCGAATCGTTAATTTTTATTAATCTAAATACATATTAACATATTTACATATGCTGGAAACTGTATTGATTTCCTTTCCTATTGCTCTATTTACTTTTTTCTTTATAAAACGTTACTATTATTAATTTGAAATGATTAGTTCTTTGACAGTGACATTTATCTGTCAATTACATACATTTGAATAACTGCGTTTTATTTGTTTAAAGCGGTTAAAGCTCCGGGGTTTAAATTATAGATAATTTTATAAATTTATCCATAAAATATATAGAAAAAGTATTAATTCAAATCTGTAGAAAATTTAATAATCTTTAATTTTTATAACATTAATTTCGAAAAAATAACATTTAAAGGTATTTTTCGAAGAAAAACTATTTTGAGCTTCTAGTAAAGTGCCATTTCTGGTTATCCGATTTACACCAAAATCTAATGAGCTCTTTCTATTACAGAAAAAGTTCGAAATACAAGGTTTCAAAATTTTCTGAACGATAGTATTTGAGTTAGAGTGGAGGATCCACACATACACATAGACAATATCGTGAAAATGTTAAAATTGGATTCTAGGGACCTTAAAACGTGCTCATTTACCAAAATCTCGATATGCGATTTTTAGCACGATCCCTATACCTCCCTTACCAAGGGTAACGGGAGGTAAAAAAATATATAGGTATTTTCATTTGTTACCTACTTTTAATACATGAAAATTATTATTATTAAATTATTATTCCTTTGTCAGCGCAATAAAAAAAATATATAAATTTCTTAATCCGGTTTGGTTTTTTAATCTGATTGTTTTATACAACCTATTCAAAATCATTTCATTATTTATGAGTACTTGACATTATTATTACATATTTTTTCTGTTTATAAAAAACAAATTATTTACCATAATCCATACTCGTATATTGTGACATGAATATTTTATGTCAAAATAATTGATGGAAAACCTAAATTCATTATGAACTACATATGTAATATAAATATTTTAGTTTACATATCATACAAATAGATTTAACATTTGAAGCATATCCCCATGGAAACATTTATCAAAACTGAGTATTTTACAAATTTATATATCTACTTTAAAATATACAGAAAAATTAAATTTGTAGGAAACTGAATATGAATTTAAATTTTTATTACATAAAACACGAAAGGTAATATTTAGACATATTTTTGTAAGAAAATTATTTGGCTTCAAAATCGTAATGGATTCATCTCAATGCGAATAAGTTTTCAAAATATTCATAATAATAGTATATTCTGTCATGGTAAAAAATGTTAAAATCGAATTCTAGGGCCTTTAAAACGTAGTTATTTAACATAATATCAACATGCGATGGGCCCTATTCTGTAACTCGATAGTTAATTTTTAACCACTGGTTGAAATTTCTATCCAATAGATATTGATTTGATTGATTGGTTAAAAAATTAACCACTGAGTTACAGAATATGCCCCGATATCTAGTACGATCTAGTTAATTGCGTGACTAGGTGCATTAGGTGATCGGTTGTGATCCGGACGGTTCGGATTCGAGTACTATCTAAGCGAAATACCGTTTTAAACTGTTTTGCAGTTATCTTCTTCACTAAAAGGACAATTTGCCAAGAAGTTTGTATACACTCGAAAACAGTGTTATCTATCATATAATGCCTCAATAACTAAGTTCCATCGATATTCCAGGTAAAATTTGTTTCCCAAGAAGTTTATACAAAACTTTCGCTTCTGATGTTACGATACAGATATATCTTCATTACCGACATTGTGAATAAAAGCAGATTGGCATACCCAGAAATGCGTAATAAACCGTGCGTGGTGATTTCTTTTTCACGGGTCCTAAATTCCTTAGTCGGTTTGGTGGTAATAAAATAACGGGAGATAATTAAATGATTCGCCATTTAAATATTTGGTACAAACTTTTTAAAAGTCATACAATTTTCATGTGTATCAAATGCAAAATTCATTTTCAAAGCGACTGTTTCGAAAAGTTTCATTAAAAAATCTAATGTGGACACCACACGACTTGTACGCAAGAACAATATGAAGTATAGACCCAATTATAAAATTGCACGTATTTGACGTAATTTGACATTAACCTCTATTTTTTATTTTTTGTTATTTTTTTGTCCTAATCCATAGCAAGCTTCATTACAAAAACCAAAAAGTATATAAGTTTTAAATTTACCTATCGCGCTTTTACAAAGGGCTAATTTAATAATACTTGATGTGCTAGACGCAGAATTTAATTCTCTAAAACTCTTATTTGAAGCATTTATTTCTAAAATCAAAATGAAACCATTTTATTCATGAAAAATTGTTAACAACTTCAGGTAATATATCACTTTCGGTTAACCTGTTTTAACCAAAATCTACTATGTTATTCCAATTGATATAAAAGTCTTATATACCAAATTTGAAAAGTTTTGGATTATATTTTAAAATAGTTTTTCATTAAAATCTATTATAGGGTTTAAATAAAGTACCATTTCTGAAAATTATGTAATGACCAAAAAGGGAGGTGCACAACTAGATGTTACAGCAGTCCTAAATACAAAATTTCAACTTTCTACGGCTTACCGTTTTTGAGTTATGCGACATATGGCAGACGTCACGACGAAATTAGTCAAAATGGATTCAGGGATTGTCAAAATGGATATTTCCGTTGAAATCTGAAAACCGAAATTTTTCGCGATTACAATACATCCTTTACTATGTACAAGGAAGTAAAAAATTAATGGTTTCGGCCAATGGTGCATTTTCGCATCAGTCCATATTTCTTTTGTTTATTACAATAAAAAAAAAATTGTTACTAATATTGTTAAATTGATTCATTTTGAATAATAAAATATAATTTTCGAAAATAAAATCATGTTATTTTATCACTTGGCCGAAAATGGGTTAATTGATAGACAAAAATAAATACTCGGTTACTCTTTATTAATATAGCAATAGCTGAAATCTTACCAGCAGTACGACGGTGGTAAAACACCACGGTTCACTGAGTCCGGTTGGAGGGTAAACGGCGACAGCTGTATACAAACCCTAAAGAGCAAATTTACCTTATCTAGGGTAGGCTAGCGAGACGTAAAAAATCTTTTGTCACAGATTTTTAAATTATTAGTATAATTTTTCACTTTGTGATTTCACTATTATCGTCTCTATACTTCATTTATTTTTCTCTTTCCTTCACATGTTCAACCCGCCTCAAACCTTTGAAACTACTATCTCTAAAAACGTAGTTTCGGTTGAAAGATCTGAGTATTGTGTTCAAAGCAGCTTCATTAAGTTGATATGAATTCTCCCCACGCATCAGACATCTGAACTTATTATCCATAACTAAATTTACGTTTCCCGTCATCCCGCAAACTCCATCTGCATCGAACTCAATTACGCCGGGCGCGTGTATTGCGTATACAAACACATGAACACCGATCGCTCCAAGGGATTGTTGTTACGTACTTTTTGTCACATTAACTTGTAATACTGAACTACTCTGTATTTCAGGGTTTTAGATACACTTAACAATAAATCAACAGATTTATTGATTGATTGCAACCTTCAATTTATCGGTACGCGTAAATCAGAAAAATCGATCAATTTATTTACGAAAATAAATTGATCAATAAATTAATGAATTTTTGGTTACTTTTCTAGTCAACTATAGTATTTGACATTGCAAACTATATTTATTGTGTGCTTGATTCCAAGGTTATAATTACGTATATTCGCTAGTTTTACTCATTTTTAACAAGTACACTACAAGTACACTCTAAAAAACTATAAGAAAACTGAAGCGCTGCTAGGTTAAACTTTAACCTCACAAATATTTAAAGTAAATTTAAGAAGTTGGTAGTCCTAATTTCTACAAAAATAAATTGATAGAAAATCGTAAAAAGCGTAAATTCTCAACGACTTTTAAGATAAATTGATCGACTTATCAGTCAATAAATTGCACGATTTATTGTTCAGTGTAAAACAGCTATTAGGAGTAAGATAGGGCTTTCTATTCCAGCTCTCTGATTGGTCTAAACGCGAACCAAGTTTACAATAGCAAAATGTAAACAGAAATAAATTCTAAAAAATTGTCAGCCATCGGGATTCAAACCCGAGACACCTACCTTACCGGAATAGTGCTCTACCAACTAAACTATTGGCTGCTCTCCTCTCGATGGCTGAATAATCTTTCACTTTTTAAAGTCGTATAACTGCTGCTGAGGAGATCACAATTTATTTCAAATATACAAACTGTTAACTCATTGTTAATATTAATATGTAAACATGTATATTATTTATTCTATTTTGACTTTACAATCTATTTGACAACTTTAAGCACCTGATTATTTACTAAATAATTAAAAATGATCAAATTTTAACGTTTCGAACAAAACGCTTTATAAAACTGTTTGGCTCCCCTGAAAGAACATTTCTCTGTATAACCCATATTTACAATATTTGGACTATGGTTGTTTTTGCCAAATGATAACAATAAAAGATAATACTTACCTCATAAATCTGTTTTTGCATGAAAATTGACATCTGTAAAAGAAATGAAAAAAGTTAGGCTCTATATATATATATATATATATATATATATATATATATATATATATATATATATATATATATATATATATATATATATATATATATATATATATATATATATATATATATATATATATATATATATATATATTATATATATATATATATATATATATATATATATATATATATATATATATATATATATATATATATATATATATATATATGTATGTATTTGCAAATTTGAAAATTTTGGAAAAAACATTTTCCTTTTCTAAAGCATTTCTTAAACAAATATATTTATAATAAAAAAGTATAGTTTGTCAAACATTCTTTCGCATAATAATAATAATAATAATAATAATAATAATAATAATAATAATAATAATAAAAGAAAATGGTGGAATATTGAGTAAAATTTAATTTTAAAATAATAAAATTAGAGCATTGAACAATTTCTGCTTGGCGGGAGTCGGTAAAATGGAGCACTCGGAAAGTCGGTAAAATATAACCAACAAACGTAATGTAAATTGTAACAAAACAATAAGATATTTAACAAGTTTAATAAGTTTAAATTTGCTATAAACTACAAGTGAAATTCTTGGTAAGTAATAAATAAATATTTAGATACCATGATTAACACTACATCACAAAAAAACATTAAAATAATTGGATTTTAAATTTGTCACGTCACTCTGAAATTAGCTACAAAGCAGTGTTATGTAATAAGTTTTAATAAATAAAATTATTTGTATACAAATTACTAATTATCAGTTTTACACTATTCGTACGAAAAATATTGTACAAACCAAGTGCGTGAACTTAGTTTCCGAGAACCAAGCGTTCACGCACCTGGTATCTAAATAACTATTGTATAACACAGAAAACAGAAGAAAAAATTGTTAAAATTAACTATTGTAAGAGCATGTTCCTTGACCTCATTTCACATAATTATCTAAATTATCAACGTGTTACTTTTGGATCATTAATTTAAAAACTTCATTACTTTATATTCCTGTAATCTTCTTATCTCTAATTATAAGATATAAATTGCTGTAAAATAACTAAGTTTTGCTATAATTCTGCCTTACACATTCAGAGATTATTTTAGCGTCCAATAGTATATCAAACAATAAGATAGAATTTAAACATTGTATAAATAAATATATAATCATGGCATATTACCCATTGCTAGGTGTGGCAATCTGCTTTGTACGCAGATATCGGTAATGATAATGACATAAATACATTGCTTATTAAAATAAGATAGGCAAAAGAAAGGTAAAAATAATTTCTAACCATTAATAAGTATTATTAATTAACGCACAAAATTCGCGCATGAAAAAGTCAGTTAGTTATATTTATCCGTTTTTTTATATAATTTTTCTGGACAAATACATATTAACATAAACCAACCTAACTCCCAAAACTAATCTAACACGCAAACAACATAGTGGGGTACTTGTTTAAAGGTGTTCTTCTTACGATTTTTGCAAAAATCTCCGAAACTATAATTTCTAGCGAATAAACTGTCAAACTGTACCTAATAGATTTTCTTCTATTCAAATTGTCATCATAAGTTCTTGCATTATGAATGAACCTTGCACTCCTATAGTGCAATGCATTAAATCCTACTTGGTGATATTATGTATTTGTTTATGGAATGCAATTTATTATTCAGCTATATTAGTTGCAGTGAATTATTCATATAACCTCTAGGGGACATAAACAGAATAGATAAGCAACATTTACAGTAAATACTCATTAATAGTACCTCTGAACATATTAATTTATATCGTACTACAAATTTCTGGCTTTTGAGAGAAACACCTATCGTATCTACAATCAATTTCAATATGGCATAGACTATATTTATTTGAGTATTAAAATTAAAAGCGCAAAATAGTACACTGTCGATTGAAAGGTTGTAAACGCGCGACGTAGGTACGCGACCTTCTTTTAAAATCGACAATGTACATTTGCCCTTAAAACACACACAAGATTTGTTCTACAGTCGCCACAAGAAATTCAACATTGCAGAAACCTATTCTTATTTACAAGCATTCAGCGTACATCTGTTACAGGCCTAAACAAATGAAAATTGTTTATTTGTTGTCACTGGTTGTTATCGTCCAATGAATGTTTGATTTAGGCCTGCTTCCACTACCTCAGCTAACTGGAAGTTAAAACTGTAGTACGCATCGCTTCTAACCTTCAGTTTAATTCTAAACTAATGGTTAATGAATTAGAGGTGGCAGAATCGGAACAGAATTAAAAATTTGCGTTGACAATGCGAGCGGAAATGCTTACTTTGTAGGTCTATTGACTGTAGAAATAGTTATTTGTATCACTAGGCCAGAATTTGAACATTTGCGAGACCGAGTTTATACGAAATCTCGCAAAACAGTTTCTGCGTATGTGATACACAAGATTTTTTGTGCCGAATTCTCCATAAATTTTTCGTATATTTCTCTACACTTTATGCTATGGTACATAACCTAAAAAAATGACATTTTTATTGGTTTTGCAATTGCAAGTTCAATTATAATTACTTACATACAAATGTATATATATACAGGGTGTTAATTAAAAAGCGGGCCATAGGCGTTTAACATGGGAAATCAGTATTTCCTTGCGCGAAAGTTCCCAATTAATTTTAGACAAAAGTGTTTCAAATAAAAGTTGTTACACCTGCATCACTAAACAGATTTTATTTTGCATGTTTAGTAACCTGTAAAATTCAAATTGAAATTCTATATAAATATTGCTCATTTGCAGTGATAGCCATGGAATTTAAACAAAATTACAAAAAAATGCATATCGTTTGAAATGTCAGAAATTCGATTTTCAAATAAAAATTACTGATAATTATATTCTATCTAAGTCCTTAAAAATATTTAGTTTTTATAATCTACATCTAAATTATAGCTTAGATTTTATTTATTTTTATTTTATAACCTGCAAAATCGAAATCCTGACAATTCAAACGATACGCATTTCTTTGTAAGTTTGTTTAAATTTCATGGCTATCACTACAAATGGGTAATATTTATAAAATTTCAAATTGGATTTTACAGGTTATTAAACATGCGAAACAGAATATGTTTAGTGATGCTGGTGTAGAATTTAATTCTCTACAACATTTATTTGAAAAAAATTTGTTTAAAATTAAATGGGAAGTTTTGCGCAATGAAAAACTGATTTCCCATGTTAAACGCCTATGGCCCGCTTTTTAATTAACACCCTGTATATATATAAATATATACCATGTGTCTGTCTTAAAGGTGTACATAGGAGATTAACATGGGAAATCAGTTTTTTGGAATATCCTGGTCGCCTAATTATTTTAAGTAAAAACGCGTCAAATAAATGTTTTAGGGCATAAAATTCTGCATCTGAAACATTAAACAGAATTACTTTTAGATGCTTTGTAACGACAGAAATTAAATATGAAAATGTCGAAAATTACGTAGAAAATATCGACAGCCATGGAATTCAACAAAAAATAAATAAATGCCTGACGTTTTATCGGTCCCAACGTAAATAAATAACCTGTTTGAAGTTTCTGACAATTTGATTTGAAAAAACATCGTTTAAATAATATGTATTTATTAGAAATTCTATATTGCGTAACAAAATTATATATGATGCTGTAATGTATTCCCAACTCATTTCCAATAAATGTAGTACTACAGAAGGCGTCTACACTTATTCCTAAAACTCTTTCGTCCAGTAACGCACGTTTTCCTGCTTGTCGTATATTCTGATTACGCGACTAACGTGTATTTTTTGAAGCACATTAGCAGTCTTTTCAAATTTTGTCACGAATTTAGCAACTATGAAAACGCGCTCTTTATTAGCATAAATATTCATTTTTTAATAATTTCAGACAATAAAACTAGAGACAAAATCAAATTGTCAGAAACGTCAAATAAGTTAACTAACGTTGTGACAGATCAAACGTCACGCATTTATTTATTTTTTATTTAATTCTATGGCTGTCAATATTTTCAACAAAATTTTCGACATTTTCATATTTAATTTCTGTCGTTACAATGCACGTAAAGGTAATTCTGTTTATTGATATAGATGCAGAATTTTGTGCCCTAAAACTTTTATTTGAACCGTTTTATATTTAATATTATATTATATACTTTCGCATATTTTTAATGTTGGATGGCGGAAAAATATATTTTGGTTAGTTTCAATATATAAATCAGTGGTAGAACTGGTCGCGGAAAAGCCGGATTACCGGATCTGTTAAATCTGACTACTACCTAAGTAAAATCGGACATCCGGAATTCCGGCAGCTGATTCCTTAATTAATTATAGACATCTTTCAATGCAGAATAGTTAAGTTTTCAGTACGTTATTTTAATATGAAGCGCGTAGTGTGTTTTGCGAAGTAATATACTATCTCTTCAAGAATAGAAAATTTTAGAAAAATAAACCTTTTTGTAGACTTTTCTTTAGCATTTTCCCTCTGATAAAATTTTGCATAAGTATATTTAATTTTTTTTTTCTTAAGTAGCATAACTCATGGTAACAGAATATTGCTCTAATAATTACTTTTTTTATGCTCGAATATTCATTAAAACCAACTTTCTAGTAAAATGGCGTGTAAAACTATAAATCTAGCTACGTATTATTCTTTTTTGAGGGGAAAAAGTGGTGAGATAAATTTGTCATTGATGTATTCGGTGCTCATGTAAGTGATCTTTCATCAGACAGGAAAATCAAATCAGGGCCCGAGGCTTTTGGTCATGCACAAGTTACCGTTATGTGTGCCACTCTAATCGCATTACGTTCTTTGCCACACGAGCAGAGACGAACTCTCACGAGGTGAAGAGCACGATAGAGGCTGGCACTGGCGCTCTGGCGTGGCGCAGTCGGTAGGATACGTTAAGATGTGTAGCAGTCGAGAAGGGTCTCATTATGTATTAAGAGGAATGGATACTCTTGTACTAAAATATGAAGCGAAAATTCAAATAAATTGTTCCTGTACTAGAACTATTAACATTTTTTAAAAAACATACTTCTGATATTAACCTGCATTTTAAAAAAAATATTGAAATGTATTAGTATTTGACTTTGATTTTTAAAAATTCATTTTAATATCAAAGGTATGTTTGTACGAGTATAGTGTTGAATTTTTACCTTCCCTCACCTTTAGGTAAAAACTGTATTGTCTGGTCAAAAAATTCGGTGGGGAGTTTTTGATGAATAAGCTCGTTTTAGGGTCCGCAGAATACGATTTTACTATTTTTACGATGATGTGTGTGTGTGTGTGTGTGTGTGTGTGTGTGTGTGCGGGTGTGCGCGTGTGCGCGTGTGTGTGTGTGTTTGTGTTTGTGTGTGTGCGTATGTGACAAAATTTTTACATCCATATAAAGAGCTGATTAGATTTTGGTTATAATTGGTCAACTGGTAGCCCATTTGAAGATTATAACAATTTTTCTTGAAAAAATGACGTTAAATATCATTGTTTCGCATTTACTATTATCAATATTATAAATATTTTATTCTGTATACAATTTGAATGCATTTTATACTTCATATTAGATAGATATAAAGTTAAAAAATTATGAAGAAATTATATTAGCCAGCTACGCTATAACTTTAGAAACAGCTGCTATATTCAGAAAATTCTGATTGAAAGGAGTCAGTGTCAAGTGCAGTTGACAGTATGTTTGTGTTATAATTTTAATAGAAACTTTCTGTGTGGAATTTGTATAAAATACATACAACTGCCTTAAGATAATGTACGAGAAATAGGATATTTTGCAAGGAACTTTCTCTATGACATTTATACAAAATACATAAAACTGACGCACGGAACTGACGGAAGGTAATGTGCTGGCTACATCAGATTTTTTAAATGTTAATATTTCTAGTGCAGGAGCAATACTTGAATTTTCGTTTGATATTTAGTTCGGCGGTAACCATTCTTCTTAATTGTTAATTGCAACAGGCCGAAACATTATCTGTTATTAAACTGGAAAATATCGACGGATGATGGATATAAACGAAGGAAAATAAATATACCCCTTATTTGCAAACTTTTCGGTTTTTTATTAAACCATCCTCAGTGCTGTATTGGAAGAAACAAATGTTGCAATAATAAAATAGAGAGCAAATGCCCAGCTGACATTAATACACAAAATTATAATGCTTACCATTAGGAGATTGTTACACAAATTTTTAAAAATGAAGTTACGCATGTGACAATGGTATTTTAAACAAAAATTTTGCATTGTTCATTCTGCTGCAGTGTAAGTACAACTGCGAGACAGAATTCAGAAAGTTAGACATTAAAAATATACAATGTTACCAGTCTATATTGGTTATAACAACAAAAAATCTGTTGGTGTGTATATTGGCGCTAATTTTAAACAATAAGCCTTTCTTTGTGATCTAAAATATTTTGATAAATTTTGTTTAGGTGTTCCGTATTAGTACTATAATTTATACTATTACTGTTTATATGAATGTAAATCATTTCTAAAACATTACGTTTTTTAAAATTACTCTGATGCTAATATTTTAACGTTTTCAAAATCAAAACGGTGGTGACAATTTATACTATATGAATCTAAATTTCTACAGTTATTTTTATGATCATTAATACGATTCTTAAGGTACTATATAGTTTGTCCAACATAGACACCATCACAATATTTACAGTCTATTTGATAAACTACATTACTACAAAATTGTAGAAATTCTAATTTTAAAAACAGTCATTTATTTCTTTTCGTTCTCATGATATTTACATTTAAAACTTTACCCATTTCTGTGCCATAATCCAAAAATGGGTGGCCATTTGAGCCCGACGACTTCGATATTCGTTTCTACGGGCAAAAATACATAAATCTACCAATTTTCATATATTTTCGTCATTAGTTCAGTTAGCATAGCAAAAAAAAAAAACTGAAATCTCTGAATATGGTTAAAATCGCTGAAAATGAAATTAATTTTACCTAGCCCCGACCCTGTAGTCGTGTATTATACGAGTATATCTCTGCCACACTGCAACGCAGACATTTCAATTCAGTTATCTGGCAGGATTTCTTCCTAGTTTCAGAGTCTCAATCCGAGTCTCCTGCACTTGCATTGTGTGAAAGTTTTTCTCTATAACCGAGCACTTTCCAAATTAACTTTGAAACTAGATGGCGCGAAATCCAGAACTTTATTAGCATTTTTTCTCTATACTCATTCCGACACTAAGTTCATTATGGTAATGATGTTTTCTGACAAATTTTACTCGTTAGTTTTAAAAATAGGCGATACGCTGTCTTATACTTAAGTAACGCAATTTGTTTTCGTGAATATATAAATATTAGACTGAATAAATAGATGATGCTTTGATAATATCATCAAGTCCGAGAGAAAAACAAATTGTGTTTGAATTTGTTACGTAAACGAATTCATTTCTTAGTATAGTTGAATTCATCTAAGAATATACTATTCATATTTGCATTTCAAAAAATCTGATGTGGCCAGCACATTACCTTTCGTCAGTCGCGTCAGTCCTATGGATTTTGTACAAATTCCATATAGATAGTTAACTGGTGTAACACAAGGGGGGTGGGATCTCCTTAGAGGATGATGACTACTGAAGAGGATGATGATACTAATACTGCTTACTCCAACGATGACACACTGACTGACTGGTGAGAAAGAAATTTTGTGAGAAGGACTTCTTGAGAAGGAAGAACACACATACACTTCACTTACACTTTATGAACACTACGGACATGGACACTACTTGTGATTTACGAACTAAACTTTTTATTTACAATAGACCAGAAAAGTGTAACGGTCAAACTTAGGCGCGAAATTTAAACTCAGTTCATAACGCTGAGAACGTATTTTCAATCCCCGTGTAATTCTTACCAAGGAAATTTTTGCTCAACTTTAAAGGCCGAGAAATCTCATAAAAGTAAATCTCTTATGCAAAGCATTATATGTAGCACTTAGACAGATCCTTCATCTCCAGATTCGTACAATAATATTCACATGAACTGTGCACAGTTTATAATTATTTAAATAATAATACAACACTACAAAATTCATTGAACGTATGTCTTAGTTTGCTAATACATACTTCATCTTCTTTTGTGCTGATCTATTTACTGGCGGGTTAACGACATGCGTTATCCCGGTTTGCACCAAGCATTTTCATTTCTAATAATTTTCTCATTTTACCTTTTCTAGATGTTTAAACTATTGCAATCTATTACTGAATAAACAAACTATTGAACTCTTAGCATGAGCTGCTTAATTTCTTTTACAAAATATTTTTTTTTTGTCTGTAAAATTAAACTCCTATATGAAACCTATACTACGGAATTCAAACTATGAACTCGCGCCAAAGGCAAATGCTAACCTAACTTTTCTGGTCTATTGATTACATTATTATTAACTATGGATTAAACTAAACATAACTAACACAACTAAGCAAATACTAAACTGTTACATTTTGTAAATTGTAGTAATGACATTTTATACAATTCTCTATTTATTGCGATTCTTTACATCTGAACAAGGAGGATCATGAAATAAGTTACAATTATTGAATGACAAAATGTCAGGAGAGAAAGATGCTATTTTTTCTTCATCGCAATGGAAAAATCATGCAATTTCTTTTCCTTTCTGTTTAATATACATAGTGATGCTCGACGAGGCGAGAGTACTCTCGCATCTCGTCTCGTCTCGTTGCATTATGCGAGACAAGAACGAGAGCGAGATTGCAGTTTAAAATTCGAGGCGAGATCGATATAACAACTGCGAGAAACGAGAAATCTCGCAAGATTCTCGCAATAAAAAGTATTTGTAACTTTATAGCTTTGATTCATAAATTCAATAAAAAATGCACCGTACAAGGAGTAGAGTCAACGCTAATTCGTGCATAGAACACGTAAATATGAAAATTATATGAATTCACAATATTTTTTGAGTCTATTTAGAGTCGATTAGTATCGGTCTCTAAGCGAGAAAATGCAAAAATAAAGACAAAATCAGTATTGCATCCAATAGAACTAGTTTTCTCTAATATTTCAGCCCCTAATTCACCCCAGTTAAAACCACGGTTAATAAAACTCTTGTCGCCCCTGAAGTGTAAAGGATGTTGTATTAAGCGTCGATAGGAGCCAACAGGGAGAGAAGCGGAGTGATTGGTTACCAACGGGTTACCAGTGTAGCGGTTTTTTATCACTTAATCTTACTTAAATAGTGGCATATATTTAATGAAAAAGTGTAGGTACTTTTAGTTACAAACAATAATTTTTAAATGTTTAATTCGTTTTACTGACAGAATGTGTTCTTCTTGAAATAGTTTAGAGATCATAATTTGATGATAAATTGGATATTTTTAGAGGTAAATTAAATTATTTACTAACTTATCACATTTTGTGGTGACCGTAAATGAATAAATATTATTTTCGTATTGAAATAATTGGGTGACCAGAATTTAGTGTTTCGTCTCTTTATTATAGTTATACGACTGCAAATACATGGAAGACGGTGCTATTGGTGCGAACTTGTCTCTTGTAGTTAAATAGTTACGTAAATACGTAGTGCGCAAGCGCTAATTTTTATAGCGAAACTTTCGCGAGACTTTCGTGCGAGAACGAGATGACACCCAAAAAAATTTGCGAGAACGAGAGCGAGATCGAGATTACGGATCCGAAAACGATACGAGATCGATATTTTATATTTCTCGTCTCGTCTCGCCTCGCGTGCATCACTAAATATACTATTATTTTATTTTCGATCCCGACCGACGCCAAATATTTCGATTTCTAAATGGCACAAAATTGACCCCTGTAAACGTCCGCACGGTACAAATATGTCATCATCATTACCTATATCTGCATACAAAGCGGATTGGCACACATAGCAATGGGTAATATGCCGTGATGATATTTATATTTGCGATATTTTGTATTTTTAAATGTTAATACGTTTTTGACAAACAGTGTAGACGAAGTTAGTGACGTCAGCACTTTTGAATCTCTTGTGAATTCACCTATTAAGTTTTTTACATCAATATCTTTCCGAACAACATTTTATGACGGTGTGATAGCGATATGCTCGTAAAATTCTCATAAAAATTTAAGCCTTTGAACTAAGTGTGAAGTACATAAAATGCAATCCTACAAAAAACTTTCAATTCTCGCGGAGAACAGTAAAAAATGCAACTACACTACCTTACAAAAGTAGTTCTACTTTATCATTATACTTATAAGTGGTATGTGACTCAAGCATGGAAACTACTCATTTTTAGACCGTTTTTCATCTTTGCTACAACTTTTGATTACTATTTTAACAAAGGAGACAAAGAAAATATCTTAATGTTACAAGAAGTATGCTATACAGTAGCTTTATAAAATATTTGCACATTGCACAGCTTGAAAAGTAAAATATTAGAGAACCCGAATGAAAAAGAAAATACTCAGTAGATAATTTATTGAATACATAGGTACATGTTTAAATTTTTTGTGAACTGGAGATACATATTAAAAGCATTATTTAAAATATAGAAAGTTGTTAATCTGATACACGTATACCAGAACTTTATCTTCCTAAATAATATCTTTTTTACCTTCCGTCACCTTTAAGTAAGGTTTTGATGAATAAGCACGAATCCCTAGAATACGATTTTACTAGTTTTGAGATGATGTCTGTATATATATATATATATATATATATATATATATATATATATATATATATATATATATATATATATATATGTATATATATATATGTGTGTGTCTGTGTGTGTGTGTGTGTGTGTGTGACGATTTTTTCTCCGGCGATAACTCCAACACTACAAACTAAAAATTATAATTCTTTCGTATTCCTCTTCGTTACATCCATATGAAGAGCTGATTAGATTTTGGTTATAGAGGGTCGACCGGGCAGTACCCTCATTTGAAGATTTTAACAGATTTTCTTGAAAAAACGCTGTTAAATATCATTTTTTTTACATTTAATGATATTATAAATATTAAAGAATATTATATTCTTTATATGATTTGATTACATTTTATAGTTCATATTCAATGAATATTGAGTTAAGAAATTATAAAGCAATTAAATTTCATAGAGAAGCCAGCTATGCAATAACACTGGAAATAGCTAATGTAATTAAAAAAAAGAAATAAGAATAAATATGTATGTATGTATAATATTCACGATAAAGAAATTTTGAGAATAGGGAAAGACCTTTACCCTACTTTCAGAAAACACTTTGATGTACCCAAGGGAGGTGCAACCCATAGATTATAGAAAACGAATTTGTAACATGACATTTTTTTGAATATTTTTCATTTTTACACTTACATATCTCCGGCATCTCCAGAGAAATAAACCGCTGTAATTCTAATATTTATCATCGTAGAATAATATTTTAAAAAGTCAAAAAAGAAAACGTCAAATATCCCTGGAGGTCAGATAGTCATCAAATACCTGATCCTTCATATTTTATGTGATAACTACAAACAGCAAAACTACTGTGACCTAACCCTTTATTTCATATTTCAATTTGGTTTTGTACTGTGTGGTTCCAAATTGCAATGAAAAATATAATGGAAATACGGAAATTTCGTGTCATGTGTAGGTAATTGGGATTTTTTTACATATAATATAATAAACAAAGTGTAACTTTTAGGTTTCCTTAATGACGTGATAGAAACGCTATTTTGATAATAAAGATGATTTACTCTAGTCAGTATATGCTCCAAAGTTCATATTCTTTATATCAGCAGTAAATTGTAGCCAAAGTAGGCACTTGTTCATTAAAACTGAATCTTATTTGCACTTATAAACAGTAAGAGTTTTTTGAAATCATAATAAATCCTAATTCTAAAATGCTCGCTGGCTAATTCTATATCTTCTTAGAAAAGACGATTAACTAAATTCTAACTAACTTCCGAAACTTAATTTCAAATGGCAGATTGATAACACAAATTAATTCTAGACAATAACAGTTTTACTATGAAAAAAAAACTGTTAAATATCATTTTTTCACATTTAATATTACTTAATATTAAATGGATATAGTAAAAAGATTATAAATAAATTAAATTTCATAAAGTAGACAGCTATGGAAACGGCTACCATATCAAGAACATTCTGATAGAGAGAGTGTGTGTTTGTCTTATAATTTTACCGGAAATATAAGATCTTTTGCTAGAAATATTCTGTATGGAATTTGTATAAAATACATACAACAGCCGGAAGGTAATGTACAAGAAATAGAATATTTTTCAGGAAACTTTATGTATGAAATTTGTACAAAATACATAGAACTGACGGAATGTAAGCTGCAGGCCATATCAGATTTTTTTTATAAAAGTTAGAATTTTAGGTTAATTCAAGTTTGACAGGTGAGTGTTTGTGGTTAAATTTTGATTTAAGTGTCTGTAAAGTTTTACTTTAACTACTATTTTGACTAACCTCGCGGCGTAATATCGTGTACTTCAGTGTCTATTTCGGAAAAATAATGATTAAATAAGCAAAATTACGAGGATATAATGTTACTTTATAAATACAAAAATCTTGCAACCACCCTATTCTAACTTTCCTCATATTAAGCACTATGTACTCTATTTTGGGATTATTACAGCAAAAAATGTATGGGAGATAAGATATCGATTGAAGTTGCATCTTCAGGAATTCTTATATAAATATTTTCAGTCCAGCTACAGGCTATATTCAACTTCATGTTCTTTTTGGTAAAATGTTTTTCAATTTTCCGTTCGCCTTGAGCGAAAAAACGTTTCTTAAGGCGTTGCAAATTCAGTTCGTCGGGTGTTCGAATTGATAGACCCCTTGGGCCGGCTATGGTGTCTGATGCAGACTTGGCGTCTGGTTAGAATCGATGATGCGGCACTGACAACGTTTGCTTGATATTTCTTGGCCGATTGCATCCTGATCAATGAAGTGTTTAAGGTTTAAGCTGCAGTGAATGCTAGTAGCACGGGTTAACCGAGCCGCTTGGTCACGCTACCGTTTTATTTATGGCTTACGGTTTTATCTACTCACTTCCTCCTAACTGGGCAGGCTAAGAAGCTTTTAGCGGACTTGTGCTCCAAGATGTATTATGCTAACCCCAATGAAGCAATGCCAGTTTTGTTTGTTTCATGGCAGACGGCGCCGCAACATTTTATGCCCTCGAACCTTTGGTGGTACTGTCATGATAGTCTCTTACACAATATTCGCTAAGTAAACGAATATATGAATAAAAATCTGATGTGGCCAGCAGATTAACTTCCGTCAGTTCTATGTATTTTGTATTAAAAATATCATACAAAAAGTTCCTTGCAAAAGATTCTAATTCTTATACGTTATCTTAAGGCAGTTGTATGTATTTTATACAAATCCTATTAAAAGATCCTATATTTCCAGTAAAATTATAATACAAACATACTGTCAACTGCACTTGACACTGACACCTTTCAATCAGAATTTTCTTAATATAGCAGCTGTTTCCAGAGTTATAGCATAGCAGGCTAATATATGATATTTAATTTCTTTATAATTTTTTAACTCTATATCCATTTAATATAAAGTACAAATTGCATTCAAATCGTATAGAGAATAAAATATTCTTTAATATATATATATATATATATATATATATATATATATATATATATATATATATATATATATAATAACATTAAATGTGAAAAAATGATATTTAACATCGTTTTTTCAAGAAAAAGTGTTAAAATCTTAAAATTAGGGTACTTCCGGTTGACCAATTTTAACCTAAATTGTAGTATTAGAGTTATCGCATTAGAAAATTTTGTCACTCACAGACACACACACACACACACACACACACACACACACACACACACACACACACACACACACACACACACACACACACACAGACACACACATACACACATATACACATACAGACATCATCGTAAAAATAGTAAAATCGTATTCTAAGGACCCTAAAACGTGCTTATTCATCAAAAACTCACCACCGATTTTTTTGACCAAAGACAATACCTTCCTTACCTAAAGGTGACGGAAGGTAAAAAATTTTTTTTTATGTCTCACTAAAGTATTATGAACTGTTTATTGCTAGGATACGGTGTATATAAACATATCTATAAAAAACGGGGCATAATGGGAGGGCATAATAGTTCATTATGCCCTCATTATAATCCGATCATCGTTTATGGACTTTAAATTAGAAATAATATGAACGGTATATAATGAAAATTATTTTCTTTTTAATTATAATTCATTACAATAATAATAATGATTGATTACAACAATTAATACATTAATTGATTACAACAATTAATATAATATGAAAACAGCTTTGAAACACAGAAACCATTTTAAATTTAATTATAATAATTAAAATTGATTATGAAAAGGGCCTTAAAAAGCAATTTACTTTCACCACACATGTAAATAGTAAGTATGTCGAATTGCAGACTGCAATATTTCGCATTAATTTTTGACGGATGATGGATCAGTAATTTTTTTGGGGACGATATTTATCCACGTTTGAATTCATTTTTGATATTATTTACCATCACATGTGACACATCCAAAGCAATACAAACTCTCTAAAATGTAATAATATTCAGAAATAAGTGCATAAGAAACAAAGAATCTGTCATGTGAAAATGCAGTTATTCAAATGTATGTAACTGACTGATAAATATCACTATCAAAGAACTAATCATTTCAAAATAATATTAGTAACGTTTTAAAAAGGAAAAAGTAAATAGAACAATAGAAAAGGAATTCAGTACAGTTTCTAGTATAAGTAAATATGTAGGTATGTATTTAGATTAATAAAAATTAACGATTCGCAAAAATATTTAAGCTAATTCTCATTTTTGGATTAGTGAATAATTCTATTCTCTCCCGATATTTAAAATTTAATCTTCATTTTATTATAGTTCCGGTGGCTCAATGGTTAGAGCAACGCCTCATGTCATGAGTGCCCTCGGGGCTCTGGGTTCGAATCCCACTAAAGCATGGATGTGTGTGAATGTGAATCCACTCTGTAATTGGGATTTAATCCTGTTGAGGGGTTTAAAAAAAGGTAGTTACTTGGATTAGATTATACTATATTTTAAAAAATAAACTGTCAAAATTAGAGTAAAATTCGCTAATCCAAAAATAAGGATTAACTTAATATTTTTTGTAACTCGGGTTGTAAATGGCGGGTGGTGTTGTGTTGGCCACACTAGATTTTTTACTTAGTTAAATAAATAAATATATCATCACGGCATATTACCCATTGCTGGGTGTGCTAATCCGCTTTGTATGCAGATATCGGTAATGATGATGACATATTTGTACCGTTCGGGCGTTTACCAGGCGTCACCTCACGGGCACTCATTGCTGGCGTGGAGAGTGCACCACAGGGGTCAATTTTGTGCCATTTAAAATTCGAAATATTTGGCGTCGGTCGGGATCGAACCCGGCTCCCCAGATTCGCGACCAGACATTCAGGCACGCAGCCACGAGACCCCAATACAGACTTAGTTACCAAGATAATTATAGTATTTCAGCGCAGACGAAACATAAATATGTTTTGTTTGAAATTCTATATACCTAACTATGTTTATTTTATTTAAAAAAAAGAAAATAAAAAAGTATTTATATTGTAACGTTTGCTTTTGATTTCATTTCTGTCTGAAATACTAAAATATTAAGGAATATAATAATTTGCTTCTTTAGCACAATACAATAATACAAAAAAGTCTCCGTACGACAATAGTCTCAGTCTATTTTGAAACAGTCTAAAGCCCATTATATGTATTAATTTTTTTGTAATGTAAATAAAAAACTTTATTTTGTATCCTATTCAAAAAAACGCGATTATTTTTATAGAGAAGTATTGAAAGCAATCATTATTTCATTACAAAAAAGTCTTCGTACGACAATAATAGCTTCAATGTATTTTAGTAAAGATACAGTTTAATTTATTTTTTTGTAATTTTAAAAAAGTCTTAATTGTACAAAAAACACGAATACTTTATTTATTTCATAGAGAGATATTGGGAAGTGTCTAATTACAAAAAGTCTCCGTACGATATTTAAAACATTAAAATTATAAACTAATTATAAATTTTGTGAAAGAAATATAATATTTTGTTTGATCTCCTTAGGACCATTTGTACCAACAAGACTTTGTACCTTATAAAAAAGATAAATATTGACAATTAAAGGAATCTTCAATCCACGAAATTTTTCAGTTTTTCACCTACCATCATTTAAGGAAGGTATTGTATTTGGTTAAAAATTCGGTTGTGAGTTTTTGATGAATAAACACGTTTTAGGGTCTCTAGAATAAGATTTTATTATTTTTACGATGATGATGATGATGATGATGATGATGATGATGTGTGTGTGTGTGTGTGTGTGTGTGTGTGTGTGTGTGTGTGTGTGCGCTTGCGTGTGTGTGTGCGTGTGTCCGCGTATGTACGTGTTTGTGAGTGCGTACGTATGTGTGTGTGTGTGTGTGTGTGTTTGAGTGTGCGTGAGCGTGTGCGTGCGTGTGTATGTGTGTGTGTGTGTGTGTGAGTGTGTGTGTGTGTGTGTGTCTGCGTGTTCGTGTGCGTGTGTGTGTGTGTGTTTGTGTGTCTGTGTTTGTGTGTGCGTGCGTGTGTGTGTGTGTGTGTGTGTGTGTGTGTGTGTGTGTGTGTGTGTGTATGTAGGATCTACGATTTCTCAAATACTATATGAGATTTTTAACTACGGATTCTTCAATCTAACAATGATGGGAAGAGCTGATTAAGTTTTGCTAACAATTGAACAACCGGAAGTAGTAGTTACAAGAAAAAAATCATCTAAATATTATTTATCGAAAATTTATGTAAATACTTATATTAAAAAACGTTAAATTCTTTATTCGATAAATATAAATTCATTATTATATCTTCTATAGATTTAGAGATAAAGAAATGCATATAAAATAATTTGATGTAAAAATCTCAGATCAAATTACTTCAAAGCAAGAAATTCAACTCAAAAATATTTATATGCTACTGGCAAAAATATTTGTACATCATTATGAAAATAAAAAAAGTCAACAACACAAAAGAATATACGTGAAAAAGAATATAAAAGGAATTTGCGAAAAAATGACGAATACAAAGAAAAAGAAAAGGAAAGTAGAAAAAGAAAATTTCAGGATATTGAATATAAAGAAAATGTATGTATTGTACATAATTTATATTAAAATGCCCCATAGATTTTGCAAATATATGTGAGAATTATTTTGTAGTGAGACATATGTATTTATATTTAAAATATTTTTTGTTTTATGCGTACAACCAGATAAAATATCTGGCCATATCAGATTTTTATTTTTATAGATTGTTTCTCTTTAGGTATAACCATCACTTTAGTTTTCCTAACATTTATCTATATACCATATTCTTTCAATTTGTCTTTTCAAACCTTGAAGTAGTGTTGCAGATTTGTTTCGTTTTCTGCTTGCGTAAAAAGCTAATATACAATGTTGCATTCTTTAAAATCTTATAAAATTTAAAATAAATCTCTTAAGATAAATAATAGCCCTGAAGAATTTTACGAGACTGCATTCCACAGAAAGTAATATGCAAAAGTTTACAAGTCTTAAATTTCGTTTCATTCAAGTTTTCGCGTTCATATTTTAACTTTAAATATTATCTATCCGAGTATAAATTTAAACTGTCAGAGATGATATAGTTAGCTCACTTAGCATTGTTCATTTGTATACAAGAGCATAATTTATTTATTTGTCGTGTACACATTTTTTACGAAACGCTGTTTAACAGACACACTTCATAAATAAACAGCGTTCTGCGTCAGGGACAAAAACGAGCAAATAAAATCTTTCTGTTTCATGCCTAAAGCGGAGAAATGTTTGGTTTTAATTCCCGAGTTAATAAATAACTTCAAATAAACTGGAATGAATCTAATCCTCTTTCAGCATAAGCGTTCGTTCGTACTCGTCTCCGTAACGATCATAATCTGCATATCTGTGAATGTAAAATTTTAATTTTATATTTTTCTTTTCACTGCAGATAACTGCTGTAATCTAAAGAATAAAGCATCAAATAATGTTATCACCTATAGGGAAGAAACTTATTCAAAGACGAAAATCAACAAAGAAAATATACTAGGTTTATTTTGTAGAGCATAGTTGAAACCAGTATCTGTCGACTCTGTGAAGACAATGAAGAAACTTCGGAACACATTGTATGTGAATTTTTAGCTGTGGCCGTAAGAAGATTTAACGATCTAGGTAAAGGATACTTCAAGGCAAATGAGAACAAGAAACTAACTCTTTAATATAATCTAAATATTTACATCGTAGAAATGGGCTTCAGGATCCAGGACAAATTTATTTAAACTAAGATGGGTTCGAATCCCAGCGAGGTCCATGAATTTTTCACAATTCTTTCTTAGTTTAAATAAATTTGTCCTGGATCCTGAAGCCCATTTCTACGATGTAAACATTTAGGTTGGATCTTAAATAATTATTCTACGTGTGTGTGACGGCTTAAAAAAGTTCACAATAATATAATATTTACTGCGCAAATGTTAGCGTTGAGTATTTATCTCTCAAATTGTGAGAGTGTACTCGTTACGATTTGTAAAAAGGCTTGTGAAAGATTCATAGATTTCGACGGGAACTCGTGGCTCAATTGGCAGAGCGCCCGGCTAGAGATTGGGAGGCTCTGGGTTCGAATCCCAGCGAGGTCCATGAATTTTTCACAATTCTTTCTTAGTTTAAATAAATTTGTCCTGGATCCTGAAGCCCATTTCTACGATGTAAACATTTAGGTTGGATCTTAAATAATTATTCTACGTGTGTGTGACGGCTTAAAAAAGTTCACAATAATATAATATTTACTGCGCAAATGTTAGCGTTGAGTATTTATCTCTCAAATTGTGAGAGTGTACTCGTTACGATTTGTAAAAAGGCTTGTGAAAGATTCATAGATTTCGACGGGAACTCGTGGCTCAATTGGCAGAGCGCCCGGCTAGAGATTGGGAGGCTCTGGGTTCGAATCCCAGCGAGGTCCATGATTTTTTCACAATTCTTTCTTAGTTTAAATAAATTTGTCCTGGATCCTGAAGCCCATTTCTACGATGTAAACATTTAGGTTGGATCTTAAATAATTATTCTACGTGTGTGTGACGGCTTAAAAAAGTTCACAATAATATAATATTTACTGCGCAAATGTTAGCGTTGAGTATTTATCTCTCAAATTGTGAGAGTGTACTCGTTACGATTTGTAAAAAGGCTTGTGAAAGATTCATAGATTTCGACGGGAACTCGTGGCTCAATTGGCAGAGCGCCCGGCTAGAGATTGGGAGGCTCTGGGTTCGAATCCCAGCGAGGTCCATGAATTTTTCACAATTCTTTCTTAGTTTAAATAAATTTGTCCTGGATCCTGAAGCCCATTTCTACGATGTAAACATTTAGGTTGGATCTTAAATAATTATTCTACGTGTGTGTGACGGCTTAAAAAAGTTCACAATAATATAATATTTACTGCGCAAATGTTAGCGTTGAGTATTTATCTCTCAAATTGTGAGAGTGTACTCGTTACGATTTGTAAAAAGGCTTGTGAAAGATTCATAGATTTCGACGGGAACTCGTGGCTCAATTGGCAGAGCGCCCGGCTAGAGATTGGGAGGCTCTGGGTTCGAATCCCAGCGAGGTCCATGAATTTTTCACAATTCTTTCTTAGTTTAAATAAATTTGTCCTGGATCCTGAAGCCCATTTCTACGATGTAAACATTTAGGTTGGATCTTAAATAATTATTCTACGTGTGTGTGACGGCTTAAAAAAGTTCACAATAATATAATATTTACTGCGCAAATGTTAGCGTTGAGTATTTATCTCTCAAATTGTGAGAGTGTACTCGTTACGATTTGTAAAAAGGCTTGTGAAAGATTCATAGATTTCGACGGGAACTCGTGGCTCAATTGGCAGAGCGCCCGGCTAGAGATTGGGAGGCTCTGGGTTCGAATCCCAGCGAGGTCCATGAATTTTTCACAATTCTTTCTTAGTTTAAATAAATTTGTCCTGGATCCTGAAGCCCATTTCTACGATGTAAACATTTAGGTTGGATCTTAAATAATTATTCTACGTGTGTGTGACGGCTTAAAAAAGTTCACAATAATATAATATTTACTGCGCAAATGTTAGCGTTGAGTATTTATCTCTCAAATTGTGAGAGTGTACTCGTTACGATTTGTAAAAAGGCTTGTGAAAGATTCATAGATTTCGACGGGAACTCGTGGCTCAATTGGCAGAGCGCCCGGCTAGAGATTGGGAGGCTCTGGGTTCGAATCCCAGCGAGGTCCATGAATTTTTCACAATTCTTTCTTAGTTTAAATAAATTTGTCCTGGATCCTGAAGCCCATTTCTACGATGTAAACATTTAGGTTGGATCTTAAATAATTATTCTACGTGTGTGTGACGGCTTAAAAAAGTTCACAATAATATAATATTTACTGCGCAAATGTTAGTGTTGAGTATTTATCTCTCAAATTGTGAGAGTGTACTCGTTACGATTTGTAAAAAGGCTTGTGAAAGATTCATAGATTTCGACGGGAACTCGTGGCTCAATTGGCAGAGCGCCCGGCTAGAGATTGGGAGGCTCTGGGTTCGAATCCCAGCGAGGTCCATGAATTTTTCACAATTCTTTCTTAGTTTAAATAAATTTGTCCTGGATCCTGAAGCCCATTTCTACGATGTAAACATTTAGGTTGGATCTTAAATAATTATTCTACGTGTGTGTGACGGCTTAAAAAAGTTCACAATAATATAATATTTACTGCGCAAATGTTAGTGTTGAGTATTTATCTCTCAAATTGTGAGAGTGTACTCGTTACGATTTGTAAAAAGGCTTGTGAAAGATTCATAGATTTCGACGGGAACTCGTGGCTCAATTGGCAGAGCGCCCGGCTAGAGATTGGGAGGCTCTGGGTTCGAATCCCAGCGAGGTCCATGAATTTTTCACAATTCTTTCTTAGTTTAAATAAATTTGTCCTGGATCCTGAAGCCCATTTCTACGATGTAAACATTTAGGTTGGATCTTAAATAATTATTCTACGTGTGTGTGACGGCTTAAAAAAGTTCACAATAATATAATATTTACTGCGCAAATGTTAGCGTTGAGTATTTATCTCTCAAATTGTGAGAGTGTACTCGTTACGATTTGTAAAAAGGCTTGTGAAAGATTCATAGATTTCGACGGGAACTCGTGGCTCAATTGGCAGAGCGCCCGGCTAGAGATTGGGAGGCTCTGGGTTCGAATCCCAGCGAGGTCCATGAATTTTTCACAATTCTTTCTTAGTTTAAATAAATTTGTCCTGGATCCTGAAGCCCATTTCTACGATGTAAACATTTAGGTTGGATCTTAAATAATTATTCTACGTGTGTGTGACGGCTTAAAAAAGTTCACAATAATATAATATTTACTGCGCAAATGTTAGTGTTGAGTATTTATCTCTCAAATTGTGAGAGTGTACTCGTTACGATTTGTAAAAAGGCTTGTGAAAGATTCATAGATTTCGACGGGAACTCGTGGCTCAATTGGCAGAGCGCCCGGCTAGAGATTGGGAGGCTCTGGGTTCGAATCCCAGCGAGGTCCATGAATTTTTCACAATTCTTTCTTAGTTTAAATAAATTTGTCCTGGATCCTGAAGCCCATTTCTACGATGTAAACATTTAGGTTGGATCTTAAATAATTATTCTACGTGTGTGTGACGGCTTAAAAAAGTTCACAATAATATAATATTTACTGCGCAAATGTTAGTGTTGAGTATTTATCTCTCAAATTGTGAGAGTGTACTCGTTACGATTTGTAAAAAGGCTTGTGAAAGATTCATAGATTTCGACGGGAACTCGTGGCTCAATTGGCAGAGCGCCCGGCTAGAGATTGGGAGGCTCTGGGTTCGAATCCCAGCGAGGTCCATGAATTTTTCACAATTCTTTCTTAGTTTAAATAAATTTGTCCTGGATCCTGAAGCCCATTTCTACGATGTAAACATTTAGGTTGGATCTTAAATAAATAATCTAAGTACATACCTACATACTAACTTATGCTGGAAACTGTATTGTTCTATTTACTTTTTTCTATTTAAAACGTTACTATTATTACTTTGAAATGATTAGTTCTTTGACAGTGACATTTATCTGACAGTTACATACATTTGAATAACTGCGTAATCAGGGAGTTTTGTTTGTTCAAAGTGTAAGCTCCGGCATTTAAATTATAGATAATTTTATAACTATCCATAATATATGTAGAAAAAGTATTAATGCAAATCTGTAGAAAATTTAATAATCTTTAATTTTTATAATAACATTAATCTCGAAAAAATAACATTTAAAGGTATTTTTCGAAAAAAAATCTATTTTGAGCTTTAAGTAAAGTGCCATTTCTTGTTATCCGATTTACACCAAAATCTAATGGACTCTTTCCATTAATAGGAAAAGTTCAAAATTTTCTGAATGATAGTATTTGAGCTAGAGTGGAGGATCCACACATATACACACACACGCGCGCGCGCCTACACACACACACACACACACACACACACACACACACACATACACTGGCTTGCAAAAAAATCGCGTACACCTATTTTTTGCTGTATTGAGTCGATCTTGATTTTTAACTTGTCAATGTCATTAGTGTCAATTAAGATGTCGAAATTAACAGAAATTCAAATACATACTTGGTTGTTCTTTCATTTTTCCGGAATATATTTGTAATTTATCAATACGTAAATTAAACACAATTAAGAACTAGCTTCATAATAGATCAAATAGTGATAACGGTGACAATTTTTGCAGCCAGTGTACATACACACACACACATACACACACACACACACACACACACACACACACACACAAACACACAAACACACACAAACACATACAAACACACACACACACACACACCTACACTCACGCCTACACCAACACCTACACAACACCTACATCCACACACGCACGCACACACACACACGCACGCACACACACACACACACACACACACACACACACACACACAAATTGGATTCTAGGGACCTTAAAACATGATCATTTACCAAAATCTCGATATGCGATTTTAGCACGATCCCTATACCTCTCTTACCAAGGGTAGCGGGAGGTAAAAAAGAGAAAACGCTATAAGATAAGGTTATGCTACAAAATTAGCGATTAAAGACCTCATCTAAATAATAATAATAATAATAATAATAATAATAATAATAATAATAATAATTCTTGTATTTATAGAATATACTCGTAATTTAAAAGAGTATCTCTTTCGTAATCTCATTCGTAATCTCACTGCTAACTGCGACATTTCAGAAAAAAAATACCTAAGGCAGTACACAGTCTTTTCTGAAGATTTAAGCTCTTCTTGAGACACAATAGGCCGAATTCAACACTCTGCACTAGTGTAGTGATTGTCTCTAGAAACTATGGAAAAAACTAGCATCTTTTTGATTGATGCATATGTCTCTCTTTATTTTGTTATTTTTAGATAAGTTTCTTTAGTTGAAGAATAGTGCTGAATTTGTTACAATATCTCCAGTAAGCAATCGTTTATATATACGACCACAAATTCATGTTCTATTATATTCTATTGTGAAACTAACATAAGTACACTATTCTAACTTAACCTGACCTGACCTACGAAACACAATATACGGTCATTCAGACAGGCGGGTGAACTATTTGCATGTTATGTCTGTGGACGACGTATATCACAATGAGACTGCAACATAGTAACGTTAGCATAATAACTCTAGTTCCATAGTATGGCCAATAAGTCATCTGCGGAACTTTGTATTTTATTTTACGACCATGGTTCTGACTTCTTATTAGTGTAGTGATACAGTTGAGTTAGTTGATTTGTTTCAAACTGTGACTGCTTTTGAAATTAATCTGAAATTGTTGCAATCTCAGATTAAGAACAATAACATACTTTGAAACACTGTCTGAATTCCGTAAAACAGTTAAGCTTATGCGGTATTAATTGCACAGGACTTTAAGAATATTTAAAAAAGCACACTAAATGCGTTTGCTACTCCATCCTTATTTGACATTAATATAGCCTAAGTATTACTTTACCTATTAACTAAATATTCCAGTGCCTTAATTGGATTTTGGAGTCTTACGAGTAATTTTTTTCTGTCTGTAATATGATATTCATGTCAAAAAGATATATAGTCCCGTTTTAGTATGATCGCGTGCTATACGCTAGCTCGCAAAGTTACACTGTAACAGTTCTTGTTTAATTATGTTTAGTGTAAGCAATAATAAGTTAGTCTAGGTGTAAATATGTGTAAATAAAATGGTATAAATCGCAAAGAATGTTCGTGTTTATATATACGAATAATAAATACCAAAGTGTGTGTATTTTTCCTCAATAAAGTGGTCTCCACTCAATTAAACAACAGTTAGTGAAAAGTAGGAAACATTACACTACCAATCAGAATTTCCTCGCCTATGTCTGTTGCGTCCCTCCGGTGCGAAGGACTAAGTAATAAGGACCTAATGGCTCGAAGGACCAAACGTTCAAACCCTAAACCAGCGAATCCGGTCTAGAAGAACCAAAATGTTTTGATCCTGCTCGCAAGCCCAAATGCGATGTCTCTAGATCAGCGAATCCGGTCTAGAAGCACCAACAATGTGTTTGATGTTAAATTCAATGAATAAAACAAAACTATATGTAAACCAAAATAATTACAACCTTCGATAGCTGGTTCACATCACTGGACTTGGCCAATAAACGGGATAATATTAATTTGTGAAACTTACTAATTAACAACCAACGAAGGACCAGATAGTTTTACGAACTAACAAACGTGCTAAATATAATTGCAACAAAATAACAAACAACTGAAAACCAATTCTGAGAGATATGTGATAGCGTATTGAATACAAGTGACATAAACAATAATAAACCAAAGATAGAACAAATACGATATTTGTTGAAATTAACTAAATCATTTCATAAGTGTATGAACAAACAAATGTAGTTAAACAATATTAAGAACTCTAAATGAACTTAATAACAACCAACTAGAATGCAAAACTTGTTGCATTGAATGTACCTAGTCGACAATAACAGCAGATGCGCTGTGAATGACGTCACTCGAACGAGAACGTGTGTAAACAGGTTTACAAAGAAATAATAATAAATTCACCCAAGGAAATATGAATCAAATCCCTAACAACACGAATTCCCGTGAGAAATCAAATTGTACAGTTCGATTTTACAATTGATTCCTGAGATGTGTCTATTAGCTGCATAAATTGGCGCCGGAAAGTATTCGCGGACTATAAAGTACCAAATTAAATGAAAACCGAACGATACTCCTTGAATTAGTCGTGTTAGGCTAATCAAGCTACGCGTACGATAATTAAACAACCAATTACTTTACTGACCATATGAAAATCAGAAAGTTTTATGCAAAATGGTGGAAAAACCACTCTCGCGGACGACGACGCGATACGTGTTTACCGTTTGCAAGCCAGACACAGTCTGAGTCGGTCGATGCCGATCAGTGCTGTAGCAGCTGCACTTGGCGTGGGGTTGCGCGCGCACTCGCGTGAAGCCAGATGCAATAATATTAATATTAATAATGAGTTTAAGATACTACAGCTATTTCAAACACTTCTAAAATTAAACTTAAAACACGTAAAAATATATAACTAAATTTTCCAAGTAACAGAAACAGTTATTTCCATTTATTTATTGACTTATTTAAATAGAGTCAGGGCGGGTTAACCGTTCTATTCCCAAGTGCAGCGGGTTGCTACCTCAAGGAGTTGATAATTTCTAATTTCTCTCATTTAAAACATATTAGTTTTAAACAATGTCGTTTTAAGGTAAGCGTCCACTAATCGGCATCGCATATATCGGACGCATCGGAAATAAATATACTTTGCATTGTTTTGAATGAATCATCGTTCATTAGATCGCATCGCACGTAGCGGATTTGGAATACTTATTTTCGATGCGTCCGATACATGCGAAGCGTACGATGTCAATTAGTGAACGCTTACCTTTACACTACCTCTAATATACTAGATATAGAAGCATTGGTATCGAAAATATAGGCTCTGTGCCAAGAAAAATATTCGCACATTTTTGTTTAAAAAGTATACTTCGTTATTAGTATTATGGTTTAGATTGTAGTCATGTAATAAATATACAGGGTGTAAATGAAATAAGTGCATTAAATTTAACCAGTAATGTAACTCGACGAGAGAAACAATAGTTCTTAATATTTTTTTTTCTAAGTCTTTTAGATTTTGAGTTAAAATGCTTTAGATTTTCTGCATATTTCGTTACCCGTCCATGGAGAACAAATGGCTGCTGCCATAATCAAGTCGGATACCAACAGCTCAAAAATTGTCGGTTATCGGTTACACGTGCAGTCACTGTAATTAATAAACGAAACAACGGAAATAACATTTATTATTAATTAATTCGTAATAGTACATTTAAACGAGGTACATGAATACCAATAATTAGTCGTCCATTTATTGTTCCTGCCCAAACATTTTTTAATGAAAAGCTTTTACTGCATTTTGGTCTGTCGAGATGTGTATTGTACATAATGAATACACCTTCCCAAGTAAATTCAGTCTCATTAAGGAACATTATGAGCCATTCCCAAAATTGAAGTCTGTTATGTGCTGAAAACATTGATCTTTTTGCACATGGTATGGATACAACTGTTACTTTTTTAACATTGTCATATGTGACACTCCGTATTGTGATAAAGATGTACAAGATTAACAAATGTGCGAATATTAGGAACAGTATGATTTGGAAACGCTCCGTCTAAATGCATTGGCAACTCTATAACACTGTCATGATATCAACCAAAAATTAAAATATAGTAAAGATACGAATAAATAAATAAACCATAAGTAAGTAATTACAATTTCTGTCTATTTGGTATTTGTAAACGTAAGCATTTTGACAGAATTTTACCTTGCTAAAATAAAATTTTTCGGAACTATTGCTACTGCGTTCAATTTTTTTAAAAATACTTGGAACGACTCGTGGATTTACGAGGTTGTAAAAATGCTAAAAAATATGCGATTTCGAGAAAAAGTTATTAAGAAATATTATGGTCTCGACGAGTTATATTACTGGTTAAATTTAATGTACTTATTTCATTTACACACTGTATAATAATTTTTACCTTCCGTCACCTTTAGGTAAGGAAGGTATTGTCTTTGGTCAAAAAATTCGGTGGTGAGTTTTTGATGAATAAGCACGTTTTAGGGTCCCTAGAATACGATTTTACTATTTTTACGATGATGTCTGTATGTATGTATGTGTGTGTGTGTGTGTGTGTGTGTGTGTGTGTGTGTGTGTGTGTGTGTGTGTGTGTGTGTGTGTGTGTGTATGTATGTGTGTGTGTGTGTGTGTGTGTGTGTGTGTGTGTGTGTGTGTCTGTGTGTGACAAAATTTTCTAATGCGATAACTCTAATACTACAATTCCAAAAATTATAATTCTTTCGTATTCTTCTTCGTTACAGCCATGTGAAGAGCTGATTAGATTTTGGTTATAATTGGTCAACCGGAAGTACCCTCATTTGAAGATTTTAACAGTTTTTCTTGAAAAAACGATGTTAAATATCATTTTTACACATTTAATGTTATTATAAATATTAAAGAATTATTTATTCTCTATACAATTTGAATGCATTTTATACTTCATAATAAATGGACATAGAGTTAAAAAATTATAAAGACATTAAATATCATGTATATTAGTCAGCTTTGCTATAACTCTGGAAACAGCTGCTATACATTAAGAAAATAGAAAATTCTGATTGAAAGGTGTCAGTGTCAAGTGCAGTTGACAGTATGTTTATGTTATAATTTTACTGGAAGTATATCATCTTTTGTTAGAAACTTTCTGTTTGGAATTTGTTTAAAATACATACAACTGCCTTAAGGTAATGTACAAGAAATATAATCTTTTTCAAGGAACTTTCTGTATGACATTTATACAAAATACATAGAACTGACGGAAGGTAATGTGCTGGCCACATCAGATTTTTTTATATAGTCCTAGACAAGTTTTTGGTGGATGCTGGATGATGTGGTCTAGAAGTTCTAAAAAATTGGACATCCGTGTTTTATAATTTACAGTATTAAGTAGATCTCAGACATAAAATGATTTAATACATCGTATATCTGCTTTAGACAGAAAATAAATATTTTGGTTCACTTAGATATTACTTTTAAAGAAATAATTGAATATTCTCAGTTTTTAGTTTCTGCTTCTACAACATGGATGTTTGTTTTAAATTCAGAGTTAATACATAATTTCAAACAGACCGTGAATGAATTCTACTCCTTTTTTTGAGCGTTTATCAATATTCTTTTCCATTATTTACGCGTGCAATTCAATAGAAACACTCGCGAAAGTCAACACGGGTGGTGAGATGCCGTACATCAATAACTTTAAACCGTTTACAATAAAAACTCTTGGCAGACACTCGAATTCGCGGGGCCGCGCAAGAGCGAATTTCACATACTTTCGCGTTTCATTCTTCGCAATAAAACAGTTGACAACGTCTACGTCTTCGGGAGATTTCTCGGGAATTTGCTAAGGGAAACTCTTAGAACTGCGGTGAAATATGTTGGCTCATTCACGCATATTTTTACAGAAAATTCCTCTGCAAGAAGAAGGTGACAATTGACAATGGTACGGATGAGATTTTAGTGGCAGTGAAATGCTTTCTTTTTATCCTAGTCAGCGGGATTCCTCTTTGATAAGTGCTACAAAGTGTGCTGCATTGTCGTACAAAAAAATCTATTAAAATGGACCAATTACAGACAAAAAAAGAGACGTTGTCATTAATTTTGATGACTGTATATATTAATCATAACATTTTTTTTATAAATGGTGTACGAAGCAAACTTAATGGAAAACAAAATGAAGAGCGCTGGTTTCAATTCCCTACACGAGTAACATAATTTTGCTGTATCCTTATTTATATTGTTGAGAATATTAACAGATATTTATTTTGTTATTAAAACCGAGGTAAATAATATAAATATTACATATAATTCAGGAATTCCTATTCACTAAAGAACAAATAATTAAACTAACTCAACATATCGCCCAAAGGTAAATATAATGAACAAATTCTAGTATTTGTTTCTGTAATTAACTAATATTGTTTTACCTGTGTTTACTAAATTGAAAGCTGTTAATTTATGTTTATCACTACTAACTAACTAAAGTTTTTTGCAAAAAAATATTGCACGTACGTAGTATGTAAAAAATTATACATGACGCTGTCAGTTGTAATCAAATAATGCAATCAAATTGTGTAGAGAATAAAATAATCTTTATTATTTAAAATAGCAATAAATGTCAAAAAATTATACATACCTGCATTTTTTAATTTTTCCGGGAAAAAACAAAATTCCTTGCGGGAATTTTTTAGTAGCACATCACTACCTTTAAGTAAGGAAAATATTGTTTTTGGTCAAAAATTCGGTGGTGAGTTTTTGATGAATAAGCACGGTTTAGGGTCCCTAGAATACAAGTTTACTATTTTTACGATGATGTCCGTGTGTATGTGCGTGTGTGTGTGTGCGTGCGCGCGTGCGTGCGTGCGTGCGTGCATGCGTGCGTGTGTGTGTGTGTGTGTGTGTGTGTGTGTGTGTGTGTGTGTGTGTGTGTGTGTGTGCGTGCGTGTGTGTGTTTGTGTGTGTGTGTGTGTGTGTCTGTGTCTGTGTGTGTGTGTGTCTGTGTGTGTGTCTGTGTCTGTGTCTGTGTGTGTGTGTGTGTGTATGTGTGTGTGTGTGTGTGTGTGTGTGTGTGTGTGTATGTGTATATGCGTGTGTATGCGTGTGTGTGTGTGTGTGTGTGTGTGTGTGTGTGTGTGTGTGTGTGTGTATGTGTAACAAAATTTTCTAATGCGATAACTCTAATACTACAATTCCAAAGATTATAATTCTTTCGTAATCCTCTTCGTTACATCAATGTGAAGAGCTGATTAGATTTTCGTTATAATTGGACAACCGAAAGTACCCGCATTTGAAGACTTTAACAGTTTTTCTTGAAAAAACGATGTTAAATATCATTTTTTCACATTTAATGTTATTATAAATATTAAAGAATATTTTACTCTCTACACTATTTGAATGCATTTTATACTTCATATTAAATGGATATAGAGTTAAAAAATTATTAAGAAATTAAATATCATATATTAGCCAGCTTTGCTGTAACTCTGGAAACAGCTGCTATAAAATTCTGATTGAAAGGTGTCAGTGTCAAGGCAGTTGACAGTATGTTTTCTTATAATTTTACTGGAAATATAGGATCTTTCGCTAGAAACTTTCTGTATGGAATTTGTATAAAATACATAGAACTGACGGAAGGTAATGTGCTGGCCACATCAGACAGGATTTCCTAATCTACTTTGCATTTCGAACACAAAGGACCTGGCCCACCCCAGAAAAATTCTCTAATTATGCCCATGGTACTTTAGAAGCAAATATATAATCTTAATATAAATTAATCTCATTTAGCATAACTTTACAAAACGTAGGATTGATTGTGGAAATAACGAGCTATTCATAAATAATTTATATGAAAAAAGTTACTTCGTTAAAATACAAATAACACCATAAAAGTTAGCATTCTACCATAAATTTCAATTTTTCAGTATAAAAGTCGCTACAAATTGCCACTTTTCTTTTTGTAGTTTGATGTATGCACGTTAAAATTGAATGTGCAACAGGTACGCAAAGATATTAAAAGTCTGAATGTGCCGTGTATAAAACCACTTTACATTCTATTAACGTATTCTGGTATTCCGGATTTAAACTCATCTTTCAGAGACAGTCTTATCTGTACCTTTCTCAATTTCAACTGAAATTCATAATTCTTTTCAGCCTAATCTTTTATTTTGCTTTCAGGAGTATTCATGATAAAGAATCATCTATCTTCTATCTTATACAGCTGTCAATTTTTCTCTTGTTTATATATCATTCTTTTCAAGATGTTACTACCAGAAAAATATTCTAGGCTTGTTTACTTTCACTTTTCAAGATGTTGAATTTAAAGTCCTATGTTTAAAACAATTTTAATTACTTTGTTCCTAGGAAATTGGAAATCCAGAGTTACGAATGGAATGTGAACTATTTTCATATATTCTTGTAGGTATACGATTAAACAAAATTGATTGACAATAAAATTCTGGAAAACAGAATTAGGTTAGTAGTTTTGTTTTAATTAGATTTAGGTCGGATATTCGAAAAGTTTTTGATAGAGTTATTCGCAACATCTATTTAAACCACATGCTTTCACAAAATTAATAGTTTTAGGGAATGTCAGAGCCGGATTTAGAGGGAGATAATATGGACGCAAAATCACGAGCTTATAAATTAAATTGAAGAGTGATGCTGTAGAAGCGTGTAATTAATGTATTACTACTAAGATAAATTGTAGAAATGCGAGAGAAAAATCAGCTGACGCCGGGGTTCGAACCCGGGACCTCCAAATCTCTAGTCTGGAGCTCTACCAACTGAGCTACGCCAACCCTAGCATCAGCTGAAACATTATCTCTCACGATGCCACATTAGACTATACTATACAACATAATTTTCTTAATTTTCATGTGGTAATATTATGCTTTCACATCGAAACAGGCATAAAATAACATGAAAATAATGTAATATCAACTTCATTGTTGTTCTATATTTTTGAATCTCTAGATTTTACTATTTACCTAGTGCTATTAAGAAAAACGTATTGCTGTCAGTTATAATTCAGTATCTAGTTATGTACCTAATTGAAATAAAATTATATTGTATGTAAGAATAAAGTAAGAAAAAAAAACACTCGGTATATATGTACCTATACACGCCCATTTTCATATTTATTTATTTTTAAGAGACCGACGATAGTCATAGAATATTTTAAAATTAATAACTCAAACAATTTTTGGAATTTTGTAATCGCGATTGTACTTTTGCGTTAGATATTCGTGCACTATAACATACAATTATTACTATAAACAATTTGTTGATAGATGCAAAGTCGTAAGTCTTGTCGAGACTCGAGACAAGACGAGATTGACTTCAAGTGTTGTCTCGACAAGACCAATGTAGTCGAGACTAAGTCAAGATCCAAGACAAGACCGACATCAAGTCTAGTCTTGTCTTGTTTTGTGGCAACACTAGTACAAATTCCACACAGAAAGTTTCTTGCAAAAGATTTCACATTTCTAGTACAATACCTTAAGTCAATTCTGTGTATTTTGTTCACGCAGAAAGTTTCTACAGTAAAATCAAGAGTAAAATTATAACACAAAAATACTATGTCATTTGCACTTGACACTGATATCTGTCAATCAGAATTTTCTTAATATAGTAGATGTTTCCATGTTTATAGCACAGCTGGCTGTTTTATGATATTTAGTTTCTTTAAATTTTAACTCTATATTTATTGAATATAAAATGTAATCAAATCGTATAGAGAATAAAATATTCTTTAATATTTATAGAAACATTAAAAATGAAAAATTCGTGAAAAAATTTGAAAAGACTGCTAGGTAATGTGTCTTCAAAAAATAGACGTGAGCCGCGTAATCAGAATATAGGACGAGCAGAACATACGTTACTCTAAGAAAGAGTGTTAGGAATGATAAGTGTAGACCCCTTCTGTAGTACTACGGTAGATGTATTGGAAATGACTTGAGAGTACATAACAGCATCATACATAATTTTGTTACGCAATGTTGAATTTTTGATATATTCACATTATTTAAACAAAACTGTATTTTCTTAACTTTATTTATTAATTTTATATTTCTGTTATCGCCATAATTAACGATATTTGTTCAAATCAAATTGTCAGAAACGTCAGATAAGTTAACTTACGTTGTGACAAATAAAACGTCAAGCATTAATTTATTTTTTGTTGAATTCCATGGCTGTCGATATTTTTAACGTAATTTTCGACATTTTCATATTTAATTTCTGTCGTTAAAATGCATGTAAAGGTAATTCTGTTTATTGTTTTAGATGTAGAATTTTATACCCTAAAACTTTTATTTGACGCATTTTTGCTTAAAATAATTAGGCGAGCAGGAAATTGCAAAAAACTGATTTCCCATGTTAATCTCCTATGTACATAGGACCTTTAAAATAGACACATGGTATATATATATATATATATATATATATATATATATATATATATATATATATATATATATATATATATATATATAATACAAATATACATATATTTAGATCCGACCCTGGAAAGTAAAACAAACAAAACCAGTATGAAATGACTACAGAAATATGACTTTGTCTAATATTACATGTACCAAATCGTTGTGCAGTAGATAACAAAAACAACTAGTTTCTATTCGCAAATTTATGAAATATGAGTAGATTCCCTCAGTCCCTATATACACTCCACACTCCATATTTCTTGTCATGTTACGATACCTAAAACAAAGTTACAATATTGCAATATGAATTTACAAGAAACATATTTGTTTGTAACAATTTGTGATTTCATTTGTAGCCCTACTGAAACGGAGAACATGATCAAAAAGCATTCATAAAATTAAATTAATTCCATCAGCGTACACTTTAAAAAATTCAATGCACACGTTAATTAAAAAAATTCCATTTAAAACACAAAATATCGGATCAACGTAAAACTTAATAGAAACATTAATGACAGATCACATAAGCTCACAAAAAATAATTGTGCGTCTAGTGTTGCTTTCTCTCTCTGTGTGTGTTTGGTCGAGAACTTTTAAATCCGCCGTGTATTGGTATTTTCGATCACACAATCGCAGATTCTATTTCACAGTTCGCTGTACGATAAAATGACAAAATTAGTTTGAAACGGTTTGCAAACCTTTGCAAGAATCTTTGGGTTTTCTTCTGACTGTGAATAGGAACCATGTTCAGAGAGATTTTATCTTGAAAAGTTATTGACATTGCTAGCATTTATTCGTACGATTAGACGCGATGGACAAAGGGTATAATTTAGAGGTATACAATTAGGCAAATTTATTACGCAAAATCTTTAACGCCACACACGGTCGATATGCAAATAATATACAGGGTGTTATATTTTAATGGACCCAGCAAATATCTCGCTTATTTATTAAACTGGCAATTTTTTTCATATACCATGATTTATACAGGAACATGTAAGCTACTTGATGACGAATGTACATTCCTGATACCACTTCCGGTTTATGAGTAATTAATATCTACTTTAAAATTTCAAATAGAACATACTATATTTTTTTACAAATTTTAAAAGTATATCAAATTTGCTTTACAAGCCACAGTCATGGCTCATTATTCTCTTTCCAATTAGGTGTATGAAAAAATGCCCGCCATTTTACTTTTTAATAATGTAATATATGGACTATTTTGCATGATTGTAAAGCAAATTTGATGTACTTTTAAAATTTGTAAAAAAATATAGTATGTTCCATTTGAAATTTCAAAGTAGATATTAATTACTCATAAACCGGAAGTGATATCAGGAATGTACACCCGTCATCAAGTAGCTTACATGTTGCTGTATAAATCATGTTATATGAAAGAAATTACCAACTTAATAAATAAGCGAGATATTTGCTGGGTCCATTAAAATATAACACCCTGTATAATGTATAATATCTAATGAATATTTCGTCATATTTTTACCTCCTGCTAGAGGTGGGCGCGGGCCGTGATTTTGTCGGGTCACGATGGGTCACGACGTGACCCGCGTGATCGTGAGTATAATTTAAATTTTGCGTCGTGATTGGACGTGAGCGTGAGGCACTAAAAAATTGTCGTGCGTGATCAGGCGTGATTGAAATTTAATCGGGCGTGAGTACATGTTTTCTATTTTTTATTAAAAAAATTGTCAATTTCCATCTTTTACTTTACATTCTTTATATCATTATTACGTCCAAATATGTCATCAACAGTATTTTTTTGCATAAAAATAGTGTTATTGTTGTACCCAAAATTGTATACACAGTTGCTCCGATTTCACTAAAGATATACAAATCTTTAAGCCCATTTGACACGATCATAATTTTGTTAACAAATTTGTTACCAAATTTATAATGATATTTCTGAAGGAATAGAACAACCTATTTGTATAAAAACATTCGTTTCCAATTAAACTAATCTGTTACCTAATTTATTACCAATTTGTTAACAAATCTGATAACTTATGACTGTGTTAAGCAGGCTTAAATATACATAGAAACAATTACGTGACACGAACGTGACCCGCCGGGCGTGATCGGGCGTGAGTGTTAAAATAAAATCGTGAGTGTGAGTGATCGTGAATCAAACATAAAAAGTCGTGCGTGATTGGTCGTGATTACATTTTTAGTTCCGTGAGCGTGCGTGATCGTGAACAAAAAGTTACTCACGCGCCCACCTCTACCTCCTGCTACCCTTGGTAAGGGAGGTATAGGGATCGTGCTAAAAATCACAAAATTTGGAACCTTGTCTTTCGAACTTTTTCTGTAATGGAAAGAGCCCATTAGATTTTGGTGTAAATCGGATAACCGGAAATGGCACTTTTAGTAGAAGCTCAAAATAGTTTTCTTTGGCAGTTTATTTCATAAAATATAGTCTAATCTAATCCAAGTAACAACTTTTTTGGTAATAAAATGAAGATTAAATTTTAAATACTGGGATAAAATAGAATTCACTAATCCAAAAATAAGAATTAGCTTGAACTTTTTTGCGAATCGTTAATATTTAATAATCTAAATACAGACCTACATATTTACATATGCTGTATTGATTTCCTTTTTCCTATTGTTCTATTTACTTTTTACCTTCCGTCACCTTTAGGTAAGGAAGGTATTGTCTTTGGTCAAAAAATTCGGTGGTGAGTTTTTGATGAATAAGCACGTTTTAAGGTCCCTAGAATACGTTTTCATAGGTTATGGATCTACCCTGCTTACCACATGCGTTCTTAAAATATCGATTCCGGTAACTATAATCTGATAAAAAGCTGTTTACTGGTAACAGTTCATCGGTGGAATTAAAAAGGGGTCGAAATTTTTTAAAAAATTAAAATTCTGAAAATATCTATTTAATTAGCTTGAATGGTGTAGATTTAAGATTTTTAAACCGCAGGTCGATATCTCTTTTCGTGTCTGAGATATTCGTCCTCAAAACTTTGCTCAAAAATGCCCATTTTTGGGTCATATCCCAAAAATGGTCAATTATACACCGCTGGCGATATCACCATTCGATTCTACGAGCAAAATTACATAAGCATACCAATTTTCATAATTTTTGAACATCTATTACAATCTCCAGAAGGAAGTCTGAAAATTGCCAAAAATCGCAAAAAATCTAAGGTGTACCCCTTGCGATTTTTTCAGTTTTTGACGATTTTAAAGAATGTTTAATAATACATGTATCCGTCGGAATATTTTGATGAAAATTGGTATACTTATGTTTTTTGGTACGAGGAATTTACTGGTGAGGTCGTTGAATGTGTACCGCACACCCATTTTTGGGTATGAGAGTAGTAAGGTTTAAAAAAGGGTATTTTTTTTAAAAAAATTAAAAATTCTGAACATTTGTATTTAAGTAGTTTGAAGGGTGTAGATTTAAGATTTTAAAACCGCAGGTCGATATCTCTTTTCGTGTCCGAAATATTCATCCTCAAAACTTTGCTCTAAAATGCCCATTTTGGGTCATATCCCAAAAATGGTCAATTATACATCGCTGGCGATATCACCATTCGATTCTACGAGCAAAATTACATAAGCATACAAATTTTCATAATTTTTGAACAACTATTACAATCTCCAGAAGGAAGTCTGAAAATGGCCAAAAATCGCAAAAAATCTAAGGTGTACCCCTTGCGATTTTTTCAGTTTTTGACGATTTTAAAGAATGTTTAATAATACATGTATCCGTCGGAATATTTTGATGAAAATTGGTATGCTTATGTTTTTTGCTACGAGGAATTTACTGGTGAGGTCGTTGAAAGTGTACTGCACACCCATTTTTGGGTATGAGGGTGGTAAGGTTTAAAAAAGGGTGGAAATTTGAAAAAATTAAAAATTCTGAAAATTTGTATTCAAGTAGTTTGAAGGGTGTAGATTTAAGATTTTAAAACCGCAGGTCGATATCTCTTTTCGTGTCCGAAATATTCGTCCTCAAAACTTTGCTCAAAAATGCCCAATTTTGGGTCATATCCCAAAAATGGTCAATTATACATCGCTGGCGATATCACCATTCGATTCTACGAGCAAAATTACATAAGCATACCAATTTTCATAATTTTTGAACAACTATTACAATCTCCAGAAGGAAGTCTGAAAATGGCCAAAAATCGCAAAAAATCTAAGGTGTACCCCTTGCGATTTTTTCAGTTTTTGACGATTTTAAAGAATGTTTAATAATACATGTATCCGTCGGAATATTTTGATGAAAAATGGTATACTTATGTTTTTTGGTACGAGGAATTTACTGGTGAGGTCGTTGAATGTGTACCGCACACCCATTTTTGGGTATGAGAGTAGTAAGGTTTAAAAAAGGGTAATTTTTTTAAAAAAATTAAAAATTCTGAAAATTTGTATTTAAGTAGTTTGAAGGGTGTAGATTTAAGATTTTAAAACCGCAGGTCGATATCTCTTTTCGTGTCCGAAATATTCATCCTCAAAACTTTGCTCAAAAATGCCCAATTTTGGGTCATATCCCAAAAATGGTCAATTATACACCGCTGGCAAAATCACCATTCGATTCTACGAGCAAATTTACATAAGCATACCAATTTTCATAATTTTTGAACAACTATTACAATCTCCAGAAGGAAAAGTCTGAAAATGGCCAAAAATCGCAAAAAATCTAAGGTTTTTTCAGTTTTTGACGATTTTAAAGAATGTTTAATAATACATGTATCCGTCGGAATATTTTGATGAAAATTGGTATACTTATGTTTTTTGGTACGAGGAATTTACTGGTGAGGTCGTTGAAGGTGTACCGCACACCCATTTTTGGGTATGAGGGTGGTAAGGTTTAAAAAAGGGTGGAAATTTGAAAAAATTAAAAATTCTGAAAATTTGTATTTAAGTAGTTTGAAGGGTGTAGATTTAAGATTTTAAAACCACCGATCGATATCTCTTTTCGTGTCTGAGATATTCGGCCTCAAAACCTTGTTCAAAAATGCCCATTTAAGAATCTTATCTCAAAAAAAGGTAGTGATGCAAAGCGAAGTGTGCGCGGTAAAAGTGGAAATGTGTTAAAGTAGGACTGCTCAGTTTGTTAACTGCGTCAAATTACTAACCTGTTTTAAATTTTCAAATTTTTTCATAGGTTATGGATCTACCCTGTTTACCACATGCGTTCTTAAAATATCGATTCCGGTAACTATAACCTGATAAAAAGCTGTTTACTGGTACCAGTCATCTGTAGAATTTTCGTAAATAGCTCATATAACTGACGGAAGGTAATGTACTGGCCACATCAGATTTTTTCTTTTTAAAACTTTACTACTATTAATTTGAAATAATTAGTTCTGTGACAGTGACATTTATCTGTCAATTACATACATTTGAATAACTGCGCAACCAAGGAGTTTTGTTTGTTTAAAACGTAGGCTCCGGGATTTAAATTATAGATAATTTTATAAATTTATCCATAAAATATATAGAAAAAGTATTAACGCAAATCTGTAGAAATTTTTTATAATAACATTAATATCGATAAAATAACATTTAAAGGTATTTTTCGAAGAAAAACTATTTTGAGCTTCTAGTAAAGTGTCATTTCAGGATATCCGATTTACACCAAAATCTAATGGGCTCTTTCCATTACAGAAAAAGTTTGAAATACAAGATTTCAAAATTTTCTGAATGATAGTATTTGAGTTAGAGTGGAGGAACCACACACATACACACAGACATCATCGTGAAAATGTTAAAATTGGTTTCTAAGGATCTCCAAACGTGGTTATTTACCAAAATCTCGATATGCGTTTTTTAGCATAATCCCTATACCTCCCTTACTAAGGGTAGCGAGAGGTAAAAAAAACATAAAGCTTCAAAATAGACGTACAATTGTAAAACATCTAATTAGTAAATATAATTTGAATTTATTCAACGAAATAGGATAGTAAAATACCAACTTCCGCCAAACAATTACCTTTGTAAAATAAACACAGTACAGACTGAAACTTATTAAAATTTTATTAAAACACAATATTCTCTTGTTGTTTACAAGTATATCGACAACAAAGTATTTAACCAACAAACTGTTCCAGTTTCAGCAATAAGGATAGTGATGTCATTAGAGCTGCGAAGTATTTGTGTTCAAAGCAAGCTACAAAGAAACTAGCTTCATGTCTCATGTGCAAAGTTCAAACGGCTCATAGCGGTCACGACTAAAAGGTGCTCCATCACCTTATGAATTGCTCTGTAGAGATAAGTGAATATTCTGTTTGATCCCGACAATGCAGATACAGTTGCAGTTACAGTTACAGTTGCAGAAACCAATGGAATACTCGAGGCTACAATTATAAGTTTGCTCTGTTCATTATATTCACTGTATTGTATTTATTGTTATTCCTGTCATCCTGTCAAAACAAAGTAAAGCTATTTCCACAGTTATCGAATTTGTACAGGCTGTCTCATTTTCGATGTTTTTTTAAGGTATCTCAGGTAATATTAACGACAGAGCAAAACAATTTGCACATTCCAGGGTCAACTTTTCGAGAAAAGGCAATTTGTGCCCACGCATTTTCATTTTTTGAAATAATTTTAAATTCCCTTAATCTCTTCGCTTGTTACACAATGGAGTGCTTGTGGATAAGTGTAATTATTAAGTCATCATCTATGTCAGTTGCTTTTTGCGCAAAAATAAAATGACAGCTATAACTGTCAACCTGAACTATTAATAAATAATAAAAAATTCTTAGAAACTATAATTTCAATAATTTTTCATTGTGAATGGAAATATTTTTTACTATAAATTTCTTACGCTACCGAGGCCACTAACTCTTACACTACCGCTAATTTTTTATTCTGAATGGGCCTTTACGCTACCAATGCCACTAATTCTTACACTACCGCTAACTTTTTTTATTCTGATTGGGCCGCCGCTTCCATTGCCACTGCGCTACTACTAATTTTCTTAATTTTTGGACAATGAAAAATTATTGATATTATAGTTTCTAGGAATTTTTTATTATATATTACTAGAGTGCACGGTTGTTATAGCTGTCATTTTATTTTTGCGCAAAAAGCAGCTGACTTAGATATGATGACTTATTAATTACACTTATCCACAAGCACTCCATTGTGTGATATAAGCTAAGAGATTAAGAGAATTAAAAATTATTTCAAAAAAAGAAAATGTCTTTGAAATAAGCGAAAATGGTAAGTTATATGTTCACTTTTAATTGTGCAAAGTTTATTAATAAATCTGTTTGTTTCTATAGCGCAACATCATGGGCATTGCTCATTTTATCTGATGAAATCAGATGTCAATAAACGTCAAAACTGTCAAAAAAATTAAGCGGTAGCGTAGTGGCAACGTAGAAGTTTGGAGTTTGCAAACTCCTACCGCTGCCGTTGCCACTGCGCTACTACTAATTTCCTTAATTTTTGGATGTGAACGAATACGTTTGCTATAACGCATTCAATCTTTTACCCAGGCCACTACTACTGCACTAATTCTACCGCTACGTTAATTTTTTTGTTGTGAATGATACTTAATTGTATAGTAATCTCCGTTAATAAAGACGGTAACAAATAGAAAAAGGAAGTTACGTGATAGATTTTTTATGAATGGCGAGAATCTGTCGGTGATTAAAAGCATCACCATCCAAGTGTAATGCGATTTATAGCCGACTGTAGCTTGCAGGCTTCAATCTATAAATTTTCGCAGGATCTATTATTTTTATACGAGCAGATACTTAAATTGCTGTTAGTGAAACTTTTCACGTTATAACTTTTGTTACTACTAGATAACTTTTACTATTATCCTAAATGAAGCTTTAATTAAGCGTTTTCATGTTCATACCAAATAAAATGCAAAATTTATGATTCATAAAAACGGATGATTTGCACGGTAAAAATGAAACGAAGTTTATAGCGAAAATATAAATTATAACTATTACAAGTTAAAATAATTTGTCATCCGTCAGTTAATAAGTTAGCCCGTTGATTATTATTGTCTTGTGTTTTTTGTTTAATAATCTGTTTAATTTATTTATGTCTCACTAACGTATTATGAACAGTTTATTGCTAGGATACGGTGTATATAAACATATCTATAATAACCGGGGCATAACAATAATAATAAGGATTGATTACAACAATTAATACAGTAATTGATTACAACAAATAATATAAGAAAACAGCTTTGAAAGCACAACACAGAAATCAATTTTAATTTAATTATAATACTTAAAATTGATTATCAAAAAAACCTTAAAAAGCCATTTACTTTCACCACACATGAAATAAGTCCGTCGAATTGCAGACTGTAATGTTTCGCATTCATTTTTGACAGATGACGGATCACTCATTTTTTTGGGGACGATATTTATCCACGTTTGAATTCATTTTTGATATTACTCGTATTTACCGTCACATGTGATACATCCAAAGCCGTACAAGCTCTCTAGAATGTAATAATATTCACAAATAAGTGCATAAGAAATAAAGAAACATTCAAAATAAATTATTTAAACCGTTTCGACAAAATATCTTCCGAAACATCAAATTCACCCATTCCACCATCTCCAACGATTTAAAACGTTGGTGTTTTATAAATAAATAAATGTTGCTAATAAACAAAACAATTAAACAACATCCTTAGCAACGTCAAAGCTTAAGTATTATTGTAATCAAAATTATTATAAATGAAAACTTATTTCACATAATCTAGTGAGACATAAAATCTTGTATGCACCGCGAGCGTTACTAGATGATAATGCCCATCGGGCGACATCTATCCTTCGGGCCAGAGGCCCTCTGGCTAGATCCTTGTCGCCCTCCTGGCATTATCATCATAGTAACGCCCTTGGTACATAAAATACTATTTTGTCTCACTAAAGTATTAGGAACTGTTTATTGCTAGGATACGGTGTATATAAATATATCTATAACAACCGGGGCATTATATGAGAGCATAATAGTTCATCATGCCCTTATTATAATCAGATCAGCCTTTATGGACTTTAAATTAGAAATAATATGAACGGTATATAATGAAAATTATTTTCTTCTTATTACAATAATGATTGATTATAACAATTAATACATTAATTGATTACAACAATTAATATAATAAAACAGCTTTAAAAGCACAACATAAAAATCATTTTTAATTTAATTATCATACTTAAAATTTATTATGAAAAGTACCTTAAAAAGCAATTTTCTTTCACCACACATGTAAATAGTAAGTACGTCGAATTACAGACTGCAAAGTTTCGCATTGATTTTGGACGGATGACGGGTCACTAATTTTTTGAGTACGATATTTATACACGTTTGAATTCATTTTTGATAATAGTTACACCCGTGACATCCAAAGCAGTACAAACTCTCTAAAATATAATAATATTCAGAAATAAGTGCATAAGAAATAAAGAACTGAGATCTGTCATGTAAAAACGAACCTCGAAATATAAAACTTACATCTTCTATGCAGACGAGAATGGAATAATTAGAGGAACATTTATGCGTTTGTCTTCCTCAAAGTATGCAGAAGCATTCAAGATAATTTCTTTCCATCGTTTTGAGAAAATATCTTCAAATTCACCCGTTCCATCATCTTCAACGATGTAAAACGTTGATGTTTTAAAAATAAATAAATGTTGATAATAAACAAAACAATTAAACAACATCCTTAGCAACGCCAAAGCATAAGCATTATTGTAATCAAAATTATTATAAATGAAAACTTATTTCACATATTCCAGTGCGACATAAAATCTTGTATGCACCACGAGCGTTACTAGATGATAATACCCATCGGGCCGAAGGCCCTCGGGCTAGATCCTCGTCGCCCTCCTGGCATTATCATCATCGTAACGCCCTTGGTACATAAAATACTATTATCTCTCTTTGCTAGAGCAACATAACATGATTATTCGTCCATTGAGTGAGTACCAATATGGAACATTATTTATTTAGTTTAAATTAAATCAATTAAATTGGCAGTAAATTAGTTTTTATATATACTTGTTCAATTTAAAATATTTTATGCTGAAAATTATTTATCTAGCTATATAATTTATAAACTTATAACACTCCCTATTACAAAATAAAACTACCTACTACGCCTTATGAAATTGCTGAAACTGAAAGTACAATACCGATATTTTTATTTTTTCATTTTATCATGATTTCTAAATGAGGTTACACGTGATGCATAATTAGTGTAAATGTAAAAATGACCAAGAAATATTATTGTGTAAATTTTTTTTTTCATAACTCCATTTTCTCATTTTCTTTTTATACTACGCTGTAAATCTGATGATATACAATTCAACTGAAATATATAACGTATGCATAACCTAGATATAACTATCCACGTTTATTTACGCCATAACAAAATGGCGCAACTAATTAATTTACTTATGCAGGATAACTTTGAAGCATGCAAGGTCTTTTATGCATTTCATTTCTTCACACTTCATTTTAATCCATATAAATAAGGATAAGATTTTATCTACATACTTATTTTATCGTTTATAATATGGGTTGTTTAACCGTTTCATTCGTTATACGCACTGAAAAAAACATATCTTTTATACCGAGGCCTTATGACTAAGGTGGGTTCCAAGAACTCAACGATACAGTCATTTGTATCACAATCAAAAAATCAAAAACACCCAAACATTAATATGATATCATCGGACTACAAGCAGGGCCGGGCCGATGCCTTGTGGCGCCTGAGGCAAGTTTCAAAACGGCGCCTTTTATTTTTTTAAAAAAATCTGATGTGGCCAGCACATTACCTTCCGCCAGTTCTATGTATTTTGTACAAATTTCATACGGAAAGTTCCTTGCTAAATTAAATATTCTATTTCTTGTACATTACCATCTGGCAGTTGCATGTATCTTATACAAATTTCATACAGAAAATTATTTTGTGACGTTTTCTATATACAGTGTAATGTATCTGCAGAAATAAAAGATTTATTATTATTATTATTTCTTGTACATTACCTTAAAGCAGTTGTATGTATTTTGTACAAATTCCATACAGAAAGCAAAAGATCCTATATTTCCAGTAAAATTATAAGACAGACACACTATGTCAATTTCACTTGACACTGACATCTTTCAATCAGAATTTTCTTAATATAGTAGCTGTTTCCACAGCTATCCGCTACTTTATGAAATTTAATTTCTTTATAATTTTTTAACTCTATATCCATTTAATATTAAGTATAAAATGCAGTCAAATCGTATAGAGAATAAAATATTCTTTAATATTTATAATAACATCAAATGTGAAAAAATGATATTTAACATAGTTTTTTCAAGAAAAACTGTTAAAATCTTCAAATAATGGTACTTCCGGTTGACCAATTGTAACCAAAATCTAATCAGCTCTTCATATGGCTGTAACGAAGAAGTATACGAAAAAATTATAATTTTTGTAACTGTGGTATTAGAGTTATCGCAGACGAAAATTTTGTTACACACACACACACACACACATCCACACACACACACACACATACAGACATCATCGTAAAAATAGTAAATTCGTATTCTAGGGACCCTAAAACGTGCTTATTGAGTAAAATCTCATCATCGAATTTTTTGACCAAAGACAATACCTTCCTTACCTAAAGGTGACGGAAGGTAAAAAAGAACTCATATTGTTATTGATTAACAATAGAAGCAAAAACGAAAATTGTATTGAGCAAAAAAATAAACCTCATATACTTTTGTTCATGTGACCCATCCCAATATTTTGAAATACCATATACAAATTAATATGGCAACCAGGGCCGCTCCGTGAATATAAGGTGCCTTTATATTATGTTATATGTTAGCGCCCCTTCCCCCTAATGATGTAAAATTTGCAAATTAAAGTTTAAACTATACTTTTTGTTCTTCAAAAATGCTAGATTTAATAAATTGTTGAAATTTTCCTAGATTCATTCTTGTTATCAGGTTATAATCTAAATCGTTTGTTGTAATCAACAGATTTCAGGATTTATGTGCATTTGATTCTTCGCAAAATGATAGCAGGTATTTAAATATAGGATTCATTGTGGGATCCATTCATGTAATCAATATTCTTGAGTTATAATCAATACATTCATTGTTGTAATCAACATTTTCATATTTAGTATTTCAATGTAACAATGCTAGAATAATAACGAACCGTTCGGTACGATAATTATTTTACTTATAACTAGAGCTCTAATGCAAACAAATTAAAAAATATATTTTCACTTTTATCACGTTAATTTATAAGTTTTATAGCAATTTTGTCATTACGAATAAGAGCATTTTATTTACTTTACTGTCGTGAAACAGCGCCCGTCAAAGTCTAGGCGCCTTTGGGCAAGGCACAACCTGCCCACCCGCACGGAGCGGCCCTCATGGCAATTGGTGTAAGCAGGGGCGCACACAGGGGGGCGGTTCAGTAGGTCCGGACCGCCCCTAAAATTTGGCAACTATTATTTAAAAACTATAAATACATATGGAAAACTGCTAAATAGAGTATAAGCAAATAATAAAAAATCTGATGTGCACACCACACGACTTCCATGTACGCAAAACCAACATGAAATATTGACCCAATTATAAAATTGCACGTATTTGACGTAATTTGACTAACATTAATTTTTTGTACTTTTTTGTCGTAATCCATAGCAATAGGCTTTATTTCAAAAACCAAAAAGTATATAATTTTTAAATCTACATATCTCGCTTATACAAAGGGCTAATATAATAATATTGGTTGTGCTAGACGCAGAATTTAGTTCTCAAAAATATTATTTGAAGCATTTAATACTAAAATCAAAATAAAACCATTTTATTCAAGAAAAACTGTTAACAACTTACAACAAATTTGTCAAAATGGATTCATGGATGGTTAAAATGGATATTTCCGTTGAAATCTGAAAACCGAAATTTTTCGCGATTACAATACTTCCTTTACGTACAGGGAAGTAAAAACCATCAAATCTGACTTTACTTTTCACCAAAAATTAACCCACAGTCCCGAATTTTTAAAAAATAGCACTAAAGCGAATTTTTATTCTTGGGTGGTCAGCCGGACCGCCCCTAAAGAAATAACCTGTGTGTCCCTGGGTGTAAGAGAAAAATTATGGCTTAATTAACATGAAATTTCTATGTATTTCAAAAAATATTTAATATTTAAATATAAAAAGTCATTGAACATCAAGAATGCAGAAAAAAGAACAAATGTAATAAATGCATTAAATTATTAAGAAATTTTTCGGCTGTTTATTAAAATTGTATATTTTTAGTATGTCGTTTTGGCGCCTGTTTCAATCCGGCGCCTGAGGCGGTCGCCTTACCGCCTCACCTATCGGGCCGGCCCTGTCTACGAGACCTTTGGCCGGGGAAAAAAGCTGATATACCTGAAGCATTGGAAACCTAATCACCTTCAAATTAGTCTCTTTGGAACTCCACACACTTCTCCCAGCGGTGCCGCCATTGTTGGAAGAATTCCGAGAAAGCCTATTTCGGAATGGAGTTTAGCTCGGCTGTCGTTGCAGCCATCATGTCCTCTCTTGTCTGCAATCGCGTCCCTTTCAATGGCCTCTTGGATTTGGGGAACAGGCAGAAGTCGCAGGGGGCCATATCAAGGGAGTAAGGAGCCTGTTAAACCACAGGAGTCTTGTTTTTCGCCAAAAAAGTATGAATCAAGTGCGAGGAATGTGCTGGAGCATTGTCGTGATCAGGCCCGGATTACCCATAAGGCCAACCTAGGCCATGGCCTAGGGGGCAGGCGCGGGGGGGGGGGCGCACATCGAGTGGTTGGATAAATGGGAAAACGAAAAGAGAGAAGTGCGTGCAGTTATAGTCGTGCGAAATTTCAAGAGATGTTGCGCAGAAAGCAAAACTCTATCTTTCTCTCTCTATTGTCTTCTTGATCTGCGCATTTCATAGTTCATGACATTTGGCACCATCTCTACTAGACGACGTAAACAGTCACATTTGCTTTAATTATACAAAATCAGTATAGTAGAGTGATTGGTAAATCCTGTTGAGCTATAACAGTTGTCGAAGATTTAAAATAATTCTAATATTTTTATACCGGGTGTCTACTTATGAATCTTAGCAAATACAATGGTAAAATTTTTATGACTGTAATTTCTACCCTATGAATTTTAGAATAAAAGCATAAATACGAAAACTGTTCAGAATTAAAAACTGCATCTAATAAGTCCAAAATTATTGTTTACACGCGTTTCATTTGAGAGATAGAGAAGCAAAATAAAAGTTGTAATCTTTACCTAGTTATAAGAAGCTGGTAAATGTATCTTTGATGACTGATCACAGTAGGTATATTGAAAAACAAATTGCGGTCACAGTTCTTATGAAACATGTTTTTATATAATTTTTACCTTCCGTCACCTTTAGGTAAGGAAGGTATTGTCTTTGTCGTTTTGAGGTCCATAGAATACGATTTTACTATTTTTACGATGATGTCTGTGTGTGTGTGTGTGTGTGTGTGTGTGTGTGTGTGTGTGTGTGTGTGTGTGTGTGTGTGTGTGTGTGTGTGTGTGTGTGTGTGTGTGTGTGTGTGTGTGTGTGTGTGTGTGTGTGTGTGTGTGTGTGTGTGTGTGTGTGTGTGTGTGTGTGTGTGTGTGTGTGTGTGTGTGTGTGTGTGTGTGTGTGTGTGTGTGTGTGTGTGTGTGTGTGTGTGTGTGTGTGTGTGTGTGTGTGTGTGTGTGTGTGTGTGTGTGTGTGTGTGTGTGTGTGTGTGTGTGTGTGTGTGTGTGTGTGTGTGTGTGTGTGTGTGTGTGTGTGTGTGTGTGTGTGTGTGTGTGTGTGTGTGTGTGTGTGTGTGTGTGTGTGTGTGTGTGTGTGTGTGTGTGTGTGTGTGTGTGTGTGTGTGTGTGTGTGTGTGTGTGTGTGTGTGTGTGTGTGTGTGTGTGTGTGTGTGTGTGTGTGTGTGTGTGTGTGTGTGTGTGTGTGTGTGTGTGTGTGTGTGTGTGTGTGTGTGTGTGTGTGTGTGTGTGTGTGTGTGTGTGTGTGTGTGTGTGTGTGTGTGTGTGTGTGTGTGTGTGTGTGTGTGTGTGTGTGTGTGTGTGTGTGTGTGTGTGTGTGTGTGTGTGTGTGTGTGTGTGTGTGTGTGTGTGTGTGTGTGTGTGTGTGTGTGTGTGTGTGTGTGTGTGTGTGTGTGTGTGTGTGTGTGTGTGTGTGTGTGTGTGTGTGTGTGTGTGTGTGTGTGTGTGTGTGTGTGTGTGTGTGTGTGTGTGTGTGTGTGTGTGTGTGTGTGTGTGTGTGTGTGTGTGTGTGTGTGTGTGTGTGTGTGTGTGTGTGTGTGTGTGTGTGTGTGTGTGTGTGTGTGTGTGTGTGTGTGTGTGTGTGTGTGTGTGTGTGTGTGTGTGTGTGTGTGTGTGTGTGTGTGTGTGTGTGTGTGTGTGTGTGTGTGTGTGTGTGTGTGTGTGTGTGTGTGTGTGTGTGTGTGTGTGTGTGTGTGTGTGTGTGTGTGTGTGTGTGTGTGTGTGTGTGTGTGTGTGTGTGTGTGTGTGTGTGTGTGTGTGTGTGTGTGTGTGTGTGTGTGTGTGTGTGTGTGTGTGTGTGTGTGTGTGTGTGTGTGTGTGTGTGTGTGTGTGTGTGTGTGTGTGTGTGTGTGTGTGTGTGTGTGTGTGTGTGTGTGTGTGTGTGTGTGTGTGTGTGTGTGTGTGTGTGTGTGTGTGTGTGTGTGTGTGTGTGTGTGTGTGTGTGTGTGTGTGTGTGTGTGTGTGTGTGTGTGTGTGTGTGTGTGTGTGTGTGTGTGTGTGTGTGTGTGTGTGTGTGTGTGTGTGTGTGTGTGTGTGTGTGTGTGTGTGTGTGTGTGTGTGTGTGTGTGTGTGTGTGTGTGTGTGTGTGTGTGTGTGTGTGTGTGTGTGTGTGTGTGTGTGTGTGTGTGTGTGTGTGTGTGTGTGTGTGTGTGTGTGTGTGTGTGTGTGTGTGTGTGTGTGTGTGTGTGTGTGTGTGTGTGTATGTGTGTGTGTGTGTGTGTGTGTATGTATGTATGTATGTATGTATGTATGTATGTATGTATGTATGTATGTATGTATGTATGTATGTATGTATGTATGTATGTATGTATGTATGTATGTATGTATGTATGTATGTATGTATGTATGTATGTATGTATGTATGTATGTATGTATGTATGTATGTATGTATGTATGTATGTATGTATGTATGTATGTATGTATGTATGTATGTATGTATGTATGTATGTATGTATGTATGTATGTATGTATGTATGTATGTATGTATGTATGTATGTATGTATGTATGTATGTATGTATGTATGTATGTATGTATGTATGTATGTATGTATGTATGTATGTATGTATGTATGTATGTATGTATGTATGTATGTATGTATGTATGTATGTATGTATGTATGTATGTATGTATGTATGTATGTATGTATGTATGTATGTATGTATGTATGTATGTATGTATGTATGTATGTATGTATGTATGTATGTATGTATGTATGTATGTATGTATGTATGTATGTATGTATGTATGTATGTATGTATGTATGTATGTATGTATGTATGTATGTATGTATGTATGTATGTATGTATGTATGTATGTATGTATGTATGTATGTATGTATGTATGTATGTATGTATGTATGTATGTATGTATGTATGTATGTATGTATGTATGTATGTATGTATGTATGTATGTATGTATGTATGTATGTATGTATGTATGTATGTATGTATGTATGTATGTATGTATGTATGTATGTATGTATGTATGTATGTATGTATGTATGTATGTATGTATGTATGTATGTATGTATGTATGTATGTATGTATGTATGTATGTATGTATGTATGTATGTATGTATGTATGTATGTATGTATGTATGTATGTATGTATGTATGTATGTATGTATGTATGTATGTATGTATGTATGTATGTATGTATGTATGTATGTATGTATGTATGTATGTATGTATGTATGTATGTATGTATGTATGTATGTATGTATGTATGTATGTATGTATGTATGTATGTATGTATGTATGTATGTATGTATGTATGTATGTATGTATGTATGTATGTATGTATGTATGTATGTATGTATGTATGTATGTATGTATGTATGTATGTATGTATGTATGTATGTATGTATGTATGTATGTATGTATGTATGTATGTATGTATGTATGTATGTATGTATGTATGTATGTATGTATGTATGTATGTATGTATGTATGTATGTATGTATGTATGTATGTATGTATGTATGTATGTATGTATGTATGTATGTATGTATGTATGTATGTATGTATGTATGTATGTATGTATGTATGTATGTATGTATGTATGTATGTATGTATGTATGTATGTATGTATGTATGTATGTATGTATGTATGTATGTATGTATGTATGTATGTATGTATGTATGTATGTATGTATGTATGTATGTATGTATGTATGTATGTATGTATGTATGTATGTATGTATGTATGTATGTATGTATGTATGTATGTATGTATGTATGTATGTATGTATGTATGTATGTATGTATGTATGTATGTATGTATGTATGTATGTATGTATGTATGTATGTATGTATGTATGTATGTATGTATGTATGTATGTATGTATGTATGTATGTATGTATGTATGTATGTATGTATGTATGTATGTATGTATGTATGTATGTATGTATGTATGTATGTATGTATGTATGTATGTATGTATGTATGTATGTATGTATGTATGTATGTATGTATGTATGTATGTATGTATGTATGTATGTATGTATGTATGTATGTATGTATGTATGTATGTATGTATGTATGTATGTATGTATGTATGTATGTATGTATGTATGTATGTATGTATGTATGTATGTATGTATGTATGTATGTATGTATGTATGTATGTATGTATGTATGTATGTATGTATGTATGTATGTATGTATGTATGTATGTATGTATGTATGTATGTATGTATGTATGTATGTATGTATGTATGTATGTATGTATGTATGTATGTATGTATGTATGTATGTATGTATGTATGTATGTATGTATGTATGTATGTATGTATGTATGTATGTATGTATGTATGTATGTATGTATGTATGTATGTATGTATGTATGTATGTATGTATGTATGTATGTATGTATGTATGTATGTATGTATGTATGTATGTATGTATGTATGTATGTATGTATGTATGTATGTATGTATGTATGTATGTATGTATGTATGTATGTATGTATGTATGTATGTATGTATGTATGTATGTATGTATGTATGTATGTATGTATGTATGTATGTATGTATGTATGTATGTATGTATGTATGTATGTATGTATGTATGTATGTATGTATGTATGTATGTATGTATGTATGTATGTATGTATGTATGTATGTATGTATGTATGTATGTATGTATGTATGTATGTATGTATGTATGTATGTATGTATGTATGTATGTATGTATGTATGTATGTATGTATGTATGTATGTATGTATGTATGTATGTATGTATGTATGTATGTATGTATGTATGTATGTATGTATGTATGTATGTATGTATGTATGTATGTATGTATGTATGTATGTATGTATGTATGTATGTATGTATGTATGTATGTATGTATGTATGTATGTATGTATGTATGTATGTATGTATGTATGTATGTATGTATGTATGTATGTATGTAAATGTATGTATATGTATGGATATGTATGTATGTATGTATGTATGTATGTATGTATGTATGTATGTATGTGTGTGTGTGTGTGTGTGTGTGTGTGTGGATGTGTGTGTGTAACAAAATTTTCGTCTACGATAACTCTAATACTACAATTCCAAAAATTATAATTCTTTCGCATTCCTCTTCGTTGCATCCATATGAAGAGCTGATTAGATTTTGGTTATAATTCGTCAACCGGAAGTACCCTCATTTAAAGATTTTAACAGTTTTTCTTGAAAAAACGATGTTAAATGTCATTTTTTTCACATTTAATGTTATTATAAATAATAAAGAACATTGTATTCTCTATACGATTTGACTGCATTCTATACTTCATATTAAATGGATATAGAGTTATAAAATTATAAAGAAATTAAATTTCATAAATTAGCTAGCTATGCTAGAAACAGCTACTATATTAAGAAAGTTCTGATTGAGAGATGTCAGTGTCAAGTGCAATTGACATATTCGTAGTATATTTATGTTATAATTTTACTCGAAATATAGGATCTTTCTGCTCGAAACTTTCTGTATGGAATTTGTATAAAATACATACAACTGTCGAAAGGTAATGTACATACAAGAAATTTAGAATCTTTTGCAGGGAACTTTCTGTATGGATTTTATAGAAAATACATACGCATTTACGAAAATTCTAACGGTAGATACCGCATCTACCGACTGTGTTCGAAAACACGAGTGGTAAAAGGTTACCATGTTCGAAAATTGTTCAATAGCTATCAGATCCATCTACTGGATTCATGAAGGATCTAATCTCAAAAAAAGGTACTGATGCAAAGCGAAGCACACGCGTTAAAAGTGGAAATGTGTTCAAAATAGAACTTTGCTCAGTTTGTTAACTACGTCAAACTTCTAACCTGTTTCAAATTTTTTCATAGGTTATGGATCTACCCTGTTTACCACTTGCGTTCTTAAAATATCGATTCTGGAAGCTATAACCTGATAAAAAGCTGTTTACCGGTAACAGTTCACCGGTAGAAATTTCGTAAATACCTCATATAACTGACGGAAGGTAATGTGCTGGCCACATCAGATTTTTTCTATTGGAGTAATGTTATAATTCTATTAGATTTTTAATAAATGCGACTTGTAAAATCACTTACGTTGGTAGCACTTCCCGCTAACAAATTGAACTTCAGGGATGTAAATTCTTTGTTCACTGACAGTAATTTGATGTTGATATGTCATTTATGTATCAGTTTTAAAAGCAGTAAGTCATATCACCTGTAGAAAACGAAAAGCTCCAAAAACAGTACGTTTATAGATCTTCTTAATATGTTTTCAGTGCGTTTATAGGCTCATAAAGGCACCGATATACAACAAGAAATTAATGAAATCAAGCATTATTAAAACTCGGTACATGTTGAGGGGGGTGCAGTCATGAATTTTGGCCTAGGGCGTAAAGAAATGCTAATCCGGGCCTGGTCGTGATGGAGACGCCAATTTCCTGTTGACCACAAGTCCGGTCTCTTGCGCCGCACAGCATCACGTAGGCGGCGGAGGACATCCCTGTACTACTTTGGCACAGTATAAGGAAGAGACAGTAGCGACACTTCGAGGCGGCACCTTTGATGTTGTTGTATCAAAATAAATATGGGCGGCCATATTGTATGGGGTGAGCGAAGCCGGCAAATTTGAAATACTGTCACAAGAAATGAGCAGTGCGATGTGGCGATAGTGTTTAGGTAATGCAGAGTTGTTGTCAATAGTTAAGGAATCGGGTAGGTTTTATTTCGATGAAACCTTTTACTGTTTATCATAAATTTTTATTAATTGTGCAATAATAGTTATTTATGAAATAAGTGTTAAAATTGACATTTTATTTTGTGAGAAGGGAGTTTGGAACACGACGCGAAGCGGCGTGATCCAAACTTTCGAACAAAATAAAATCACTTTTAACACGTTTATCATACACTATTTTTTCTACAAACACTATTTTTTAATTTAAATTTTTATTTCTAATAATTTTTTGACATTCACTTTTAACACTAGTGTCAAAAGTAACAATGATCTGTCACTTTTAACACTGGTATCATAAAATGACATTTTTAACGCTAAAAACAAACATTAAAAAGCCCACTTTTAATAAATTTGTAGAAATATATTTTTTTTTTCAGATTAAAAATTTCTGTTTATAAATTTTAAAGAATAAAATAACCGCATCCTAAAATACAAATTTACCAAATAATGTTTAGGAAAGTGGATGGTCAAATATTATTCTATTCACATTTGAAACAAAACGTTGAATAATGTTATTTTGCGTAGAAAATGTTTCAAAGTTTTGAATAAAAAAATTTCTAACTTAAATACAAAACTTATAAAAAATTCATTTGGCATATATAAACTTCCGAATTTGTTTTCCTCAAAAGGCACATCTTCATATTTCTTAAAATATAATGAGGTATTGTCCAATTCTTCATGTTCGTTAGCAAATTTATTGCACGTGTCACATGAATGTACATTTAAACATTTTCTCATAGCATATTTACTTCCACCTCTTCTCCTAGCTGTATTTGTTTCCATTTTTAAAAGTGCATAAGTCAAAAAGAAAAAACAAAGTTTGATGGAAATCAAGCAAGGTTATGTTCTCAAACGAAAACTAAACACGCTTCAGTAGCGTAAATAGGAGGGATTAGCCAGGTCCCTTCATCCACCTAGCAAAATTAATATAATACATAGGAGACATTTGAAATTTAACTTTTTGCTAATTTCATTTATTGTTATGTTGAGTAAAAACTTAATTCATTGCTATTATTGATCTAAATATTATATTATAAATCTTAAATTTGTTACGCCACTGCTACGCAAACTAAAAGCTTCCACCCATGTTTTCAGAGGTGAATTTTCGCACATGCGCATAGAAATTTCTGACATGAAATCTAGCAGAGTGTCCCTACTGCCTCTTCCTTATACTGTGACTTTGGAAATAACCTGTTCATTTCGGCACAGTATACATAACATAATACAGTAGCGAAACTCTGTGTCGGCACCTTTGAACTTTTGATGCCAAACTGAGTGACTTTGAATGTTTCTGTTGCGCGTAGTAGCCCCAATTCAAATGGTACCGCAAATTATAATATCGTATTTACTACAACCAGTTATTCAATACAAATAAAAAGTATTTTTACATGGTTTCAGTATAATAACAGTACACAACATGATGAAAAACAATAATAAAAGAACAAAATGTAGCTGCTACTGCTGTCAAATAATAATATTTTTTTACTGTTGTTAATTATTATTCTATGTGTTTTGTGATTAATTTTTTTCATCCATAGCCTACTGTACATAAATATTAAAAATAAAGTTTTTGTTAAATTTCACTCTCATTTTTACCTTCCGTCACCTTTAGGTAAGGAAGGTATTGTCTTTGGTCAAAAAATTCGGTGGTGAGTTTTTGATGAATAAGCACGTTTTAGGGTCCCTAGAATACGATTTTACTATTTTTACGATGATGTCTGTATGTGTGTGTGTGTGTGTGTGTGTGTGCGCGCGTGTGTGTGTGTGTGTGTGTGTGTGTGTGTGTGTGTGTGTGTGTGTGTGTGTGTGTGTGTGTGTATGTGTGTGTGTGTGTGTGTGTGTGTGTGTGTGTGTGTGTGTGTGTGTGTGTGTGTCTGTGTGTGACAAAATTTTCTAATGCGATAACTCTAATACTACAATTCCAAAAATTATAATTCTTTCGTATTCCTCTTCGTTTCATTCATGTGAAGAGCTGATTAGATTTTGGTTATAATTGGTCAACCGGAAGTACCCTCATTTGAAGATTTTAACAGTTTTTCTTGAAAAAACGATCTTAAATATCATTTTTTCACATTTAATGTTATTATAAATATTAAAGAATTATTTATTTTCTATACGATTTGAATGCATTTTATACTTCATATTAAATGGACATAGAGTTAAAAAATTATAAAGAAATTAAATATCATATATATTAGTCAGCTTTGCTATAACTCTGGAAACAGCTGCTACATTAAGAAAATTCTGATTGAAAGGTGTCAGTGTCAAGTGCAGTTGACAGTACGTTTATGTTATAATTTTACTGGAAATATAGGATCTTTTGTTAGAAACTTTCTGTATGGGATTTGTATAAAATACATACAACTGCCTTAAGGTAATGTACAAGAAATATAATCTTTTGCAAGGAACCTTCTGTATGACATTTATACAAAATACATAGAACTGACGGAAGGTAATGTGCTGGCCACATCAGATTTTTTTCAATATTTTTATTATGTAAGGATATAAAACTAATACATGGTTGAATTCAGAAAAAATACGCTATCGAATAGGAATAAAAAATATGTAGGATCCCATTTGAAAAAATATAACTTTGTGCTATAACTTGAGAACCACTGGTTTAAAAAAATATTTTCATCTCTCATGTGATGTCCCGCTTGGTCTCCTACAACTTTGTTCTACAGTATTTTTTTGTAACTATAATAATAAAGAAAATAATGACGGTGGTCGGTTTTTAGCGAAACAGCCTGTATAAATAACATTTAACACTACTCCTATTCATGTAAGTAAATCAAACAAATATATATTTTAAAATGATATACCTAATACCTATCTGGCTTCCTTTATTACCATTAACTCTTAAGATTTTTGATCAGTTTTTATTGATACGTATTTTTATTCTTGCAACACTTATTGAATCTTACCATTTTAATGGTAACGTGTGTCGGTTCTCTCTACTTATGACGGAGTGCCGCGTAATTTAAAGAAAACAGAAAATACGGAATTTCTATTTTTAAATTCTTCGTAACATATAAAAAAATTCAAAAACAGTTGGACGGGCCCGTTGTAATAAACGAAAAAGATGACAAATAGCAAATAGTAGAAAGAAGTTGAAGAAATGTATTCAAAAGTAACCTTGAAAAAAGTAAATTCCAAACACAACTACGGGTATCATAGAAATGGAAAAGAAGAAGAGTACCTAGCACTTGTCTACTTATATTAAAATCGTTTATTAATAGTTTTTACCTTCCGTCACTTTAAGGTAAGGAAGGTATTGTCTTTGGTCAAAAATTTCGGTGGTGAGTTTTTAATGAAAGAGCACGTTTTAGGGTCCCTAGAATACGATTTTACTATTTTTACGATGATGTCTGTATGTGTGCGCGCGCACGTGTTTGTGTGTGTGTGTGTGTGTGTGTGTGTGTGTGTGTGTGTGTGTAACAAAATTTTCGTCTACGATAACTCTAATACTACAATTCCAAAAACTATAATTCTTTCGTATTACTCTGCGTTGCATTCATACGAAGAGCTCATTTGAAGATTTTAACAGTTTTTCTTGAAAAAAATATCACATTTAATGTTATTATAAATATTAAAGAACATTTCCCTATACGATTTGACTGCATTTTATACTTCATATTAAATGGATATAGAGTTATAAAATTATAAAGAAATTAAATTTCATAAATTAGCCAGCTATGCTAGAAACAGCTACTATATTAAGAAAATTCTTATTGAAAGATGTCAGTGTCAAGTGCAATTGACATATTCGTAGTATATTTGCACGAAACTTTCTGTATGGAATTTGTATAAAATACATACAACTGTCGAAAGGTAATGTACATACAAGAAATTTAGAATCTTTTGCAAGGAACTTTCTGTATGGATTTTATAGAAAATAAATACGCATTTACGAAAATTCTACCGGTAGATACCGCATCTACCGACTGTGTTCGAAAATTGTTCAATATCTACCAGATCCATCTACCGGATTCATGAAGAATCTAATCTCAAAAAAAGGTAGTAATGCAAAGCGAAGCGCGCGCGTTAAAAGTGGAAATGTGTTCAAAGTAGGACTCTGCTCAGTTTGTTAACTACGTGAAATTTCTAACCAGTTTTAAATTTTCAATTTTTTTCATAGGTTATGGATCTACCCTGTTTACCACTTGCGTTCTTAAAATATCGATTCCGGTAGCTATAACCTGATAAAAATCTGTTTACCTATAACAGTTCACCAGAATTTTCGTAAATACCTCAAATAACTGACGGAAGGTAATGTGCTGGCCACATCAGTTTTTACCTTCCGTCACCTTTAGGTAAGGAAGGTATTGTCTTTGGTCAAAAAAATCGGTGGTGAGTTTTTGATGAATAAGCACGTTTTAGGGTCCCTAGAATACGATTTTACTATTTTTACGATGATGTCTGTATGTGTGTGTGGGTATGTATGTATGTATGTGTGTCCGTGTGTGTGTGTATGTGTGTCCGTGTGTGTGTGTGTGTGTGTGTGTGTGTGTGTGTGTGTGTGTGTGTGTATGTGTGTGTGTCCGTGTGTGTGTGTATGTGTGTCCGTGTGTGTGTGTGTGTGTGTGTGTGTGTGTGTGTGTGTGTGTGTGTGTGTGTGTGTGTGTGTGTGTGTGTGTGTGTAACAAAATTTTCGCCTACGATAACTTCCATACTACAATTCTAAAAATTATAATTCTTTCGTATTTCTCTTCGTTACATCCATGCGAAGAGCTGATTAGATTTTGGTTAGAATTGGACAACCGGAAGTACCCTCGTTTGAAGATTTTAACAGTTTTTCTTGAAAAAACTATGTTAAATATCATTTTTTCACATTAAATGTTAATATAAATATTAAAGAATATTTTATTTTCTATACGATTTGACTACATTTTATACCTAATATTAAATGGATATAGAGTTAAAAAATTATAAAGAAATTAAAAAATAAAGTAGCCATAGCTGTGGAGTGGAAACAGCTACTATATTAAGAAAATTTTGATTGAAAGATGTCAGTGTCAACTGAAATTGACATAGTGTGTTTATCTTATAATTTTACTGGAAATAGGTATAGGATCTTTTGCTTTCTGTATGGAATTTGTAGAAAATACATACAACTGCTTTAAGGTAATGTACAAGAAATAATAATAATAATAAATCTTTTATTTCTGCAGATACATTACACTGAATATAGAAAACGTCACAAAATAATAATTTTCTGTATGAAATTTGCATAAAATACATGCAACTGCCGGAGGGTAATGTACAAGAAATAGAATAATTAATTTAGCAAGGAACTTTCCGTATGAAATTTGTACAAAATACATAGAACTGACGGAAGGTAATGTGCTGGCCACATCAGATTTTTTTTTCTTGTTATATGGATCATTAATGAACTATTTTTTATAAACGAATGTAATCAATAGATGAACAATCAACAACAAAAAAATTACAATTAATTGAAAGCAATATCAAAAAAATGTGGCGACAAAAAAGAAATATCTTGTGTGAGAAACATTTTCAAGTTGGAAAAAAAGTGTTCATACATATTTACGTCCTCGATAAATTTATGCAAATAGCTACTTTTGACATCTCCCATATTTATTGCTCTACACACACTCGTAAATCGTCAACGAACATACCCCTTTACATGTCTACCCTTTGAATATTTTTCCAGAAGCCCTAGTTCATATCTCATGCTATGTTTCATCAATTTTCAATACGTTATGCAGGGAGCTGCTTCTAATTAACATATATTTGATAAATGTTTCGATTTTGAGCGATGAGGCACGTAGTACTGGAATACTTAATTGCGTTTTGTTTTGGAAATATTCGGATGCTTTCCATTTTGACAGGCAATTTACAAAATATTTGTAAGGGTATATTTCACTGCCAAATTACAATTACAAAGTGGTTAACGCTTCGAATTATGGGTGCTTATTAAATTTGTTTTCACAGCCAGACAACCTGGAAGATAATGTGAAAATATATTGGTTTATTTTCTCAGTAATCTTGAAAATAATGCCATAAATTATATTTTATTTAATATATTCGTAATTTATTCAAATATATATATATATATATATATATATATATATATATATATATATATATATATATATATATATATATATATATATACGAGGGGGTATTGATATATAGTTAGCCTTGGATGGTTCCAATATCTGAAAGTGAATATGGTTGTTATGGTTACAACTATGATGTTTTATAAATAAGTTGACAAAGTTTGACATCTATAAGTTGAACGGTGATTAAACTGTGAATTTTTGAAAACGGCATGTTTGCGAAAAAGCTAGAATTTGAAAAAGTTGAGTTGCGGTCAGTTATTAAATATTTATTTTTGAAAGGATTATCCGGCAAAGAAATTTTTGCTGATATAACAGACACTTTAGGTGATCAGTGTCCTTCATATGCAACTATTAAAAACTGGGTTGCGGAATTTAAGAGAGGAAGATCAGATGTTAAAGATGAGCACCGCGCTGGAAGACCAATTTCTGTGACCACTTCGGAAAACATTGATTCTGTCCATGATATGATTTTAGCAGATCGACGAATTGGGCTGAAACGTATAGCGGAAGCATTGAACATTTCCTATGAACGTGTATTTCATATTGTTCATCACGACTTGGATATGAGAAAACTTTCGGCCAAATGGATTCCAAGATGCTTGAATGCTGATCAGAAGCGTTTTCGTTTGACAACGTCGAAGGAAATTTGCCGTCGTTTTGAAGCAGACTCCTCAACATTTTTGGATCGGCTTGTTACTATGGATGAAACGTGGATTCATCATTATGACCCAGAGACTAAAGAGCAATCGAAAGAGTGGAAGCATTCCGGTTCTCCACGACCAAAAAAATTCCGTGTTCAAAAATCCGCTGGTAAGATTCTTGCTTCAGTTTTCTGGGACAAAGATGGGATAATTCTGACAGATTATTTGGAACAGGGCAGAACTATCACGGGAACATATTATGCTGAGTTGCTATCTAAATTACGCAAGAAAATTGTGGAAAAGCGCCGCGGAAAACTTACCAAAGGTGTTCTCTTTTTGCAAGACAATGCTCCTGCTCACAAGTCCTTGATTGCAATGCGCAAAATTCATGAAATTGGTTTTGAATTGGTTGACCATCCGCCCTATTCTCCGGATTTAGCACCATCAGATTATTATTTATTCCCAAATCTTAAAAAACACTTGAAAGGTAAAAGATTTTCCACAAATGATGAAGCCATACATGCCGCTGAGGAGTGGTTTGTAGACCAAGACAAAGAATTTTTTTTAGAGGGTTTACAATTATTTTATAAACGTTGTGTTAAATGTGTAAGTCTTAAAGGAGATTATGTTGAATAAATAAAATTTTGTTTTGAATTATTGTGGCGTTTTATATGGTAGGCTAAGTATTTATCAACACCCCCTCGTATATATTATAAATTTTGTACGGAATATACGTAATTTTACATTTTAAAACAAATATTATTAAAAATTTTGATGATGGCTACGAACAACAAGAAAAAACCCCTTTTATTATATATGACAATGTCTAAACTTAAGTGCAATTGACATATTCGTAGTATATTTGTGTTATAATTTTACTCGAAATATAGGATCTTTTTGCTCGAAACTTTCTGTAAGGAATTTGTATAAAATACATACAACTGTCGAAAAGTAATGTACATACATGAAAATTAAAATCTTTTGCAAGGAACTTTCTGTATGAATTTTATAGAAAATACATACGCATTTACGAAAATTCTACCGGTAGATATCGCATCTACCGACTGTGTTCGAAAACACGAGTTGTAAAAAGTTACCGTGTTCGAAAATCCAGATCCATCTACCGGATTCATGAAGAATCTAATCTCAAAAAAAGGTAGTGATGCAAAGCGAACCGCGAGCGTTAAAAGTGGAAATGTGTTCAAAGTAGGACTCAGTTTGTTAACTACGTCAAATTTCTAACCTGTTTTAAATTTTCAAATGTTCTCATAGGTTATGGATCTACCCTGTTTACCACTTGCGTTCTTAAAATATCGATTCCGATAGCTATAACCTGATAAAAAGCTATTTACCGGTAAGAGTTCACCGGTAGAATTTTCGTAAATACCTCATATAACTGACGGAAGGTAATGTGCTGGCTATATCTAATTTTTACTTCTCGCTAAGAGAGGTATTGTATTCATGCTAAAAATCGCATATCCAGATTTTAGTGAATAAGCACGTTTTAAGGTCCCTAGAATCCTATTATAACATTTTTACGATGATGTCCGTATGTGTGTGGATGTGTGTGTGTGTGTGTGTGTGTGTGTGTGTGTGTGTGTGTGTTTGTGTGTGTGTGTGTGGATGTGTGTGTGTGTGGATGTTGGATTCACCATAACTCAAATACTATAAGACTTAAGACATTTTTAACTACGGATTCCTCAATCTAACAATAATGGGAAGAGTCGAGTCAGTTTTGGTAACAATTGGACAACCGGAAGTAGTAGTTACAAGAAAAAAATCATCTAAATATTATTTATCGAAAATTTATGTAAATACTTATATTAAAGAACGTTAAATTCTTTATTCGATAAATATAAATCCATTATTATATCTTCTATAGATTTAGAGATAAAGAAATGCATATAAAATAATTTGATGTAAAAATTCTTAGATCAAACTACTTCAAGGTAAGAAATTCAAATGTTTGTAATTCACACATAAATGTCACTCTCAAAAATATTTGTATGCCACTGTCAACAATATTTGTACATCATTATGAGGATTATGAATATAAATAAAAAGTCAACAACGCAAAAGAATATACCTAATAAAGAATATAAAAGGAATTTGCGAAAAAATGACGAATAAAAGAAAAAGAAAATGAAAGTAGAAAAAAATCAGGATATTGAATATAAAGAAAATGTATGTATTTTACGTAACTTATATTAAAATAATTATTTTGTAGTGAGACATGAATATATGTATTTCTATTTAAAAATATTTTTCGTTTTATGCGTACAACCAGGTAAAATATCTGGCGAGAGGTTATGTGCTGGCCACATCAGATTTTTACCTTCCGTCACCTTTAGGTAAGGAAGGTATTGTCTTTGGTCAAAAAATTCGGTGGTGAGTTTTTGATGAATAAGCACGTTTTAGGGTCCCTAGAATACGATTTTACTATTTTTACGATGATGTCTGTATGTGTGTGTGTGTATGTGTGTGTGTGTGTGTGTGTGTGTGTGTGTGTGTGTGTGTGTGTGTGCGTGTGGATGTGTGTGTGTAACAAAATTTTCGTCTACGATAACTCTAATACTACAATTCCAAAAATTATAATTCTTTCGTATTCCTCTTCGTTGCATCCATATGAAGAGCTGATTAGATTTCGGTTATAATTGGTCAACCGGAAGTACCCTTATTTGCAGATTTTAACAGTTTTTCTTGAAAAAACGATGTTAAATATCATTTTTTCACATTTCATGATATTATAAATATGAAAGAACATTGTATTCTCTATACGATTTGACTGCATTTTATACTTC